>LGRX02033679.1:0-97398 GCA_001247695.2 Cymbomonas tetramitiformis | reverse complement strand
TATACCCACCGTAAGGGATAATTCCTACCCACCTTACTTTCTCCAACTTCAAGGGTGTGGCATGTGGCCAAAACTTATCGGAGTCGTGCAAATTAAGTTTTCCAGCCTTTAATCAACCTCTTGGGACACATAAAATTCATAGGTTTGACCCCCGCAGCCTACTTGCGCGGTCGGTACAAGCATGCAAAGTTTCGCATTACGGTGGGTATACCCACCGCAATATTTTTAGAATAGGCAATGTAGGCGATTTCCAAATAGATATATCACCCTCCCTCCTATCCCACTCCCGATGGCGTGGCACCAAACATGCGATATTTTCGGGCACTGTGGGCTGTTGTTTCCGCCCTCAACTTTGGGCGCCACCGTACGCAACGGCGGCTCCCCGCCAACCCTTGACAAATTATGGATGGATCGTGCTGGGCATGTAGGTGGTTTTCAAATGAAAACATTGCCCGCTCCTTCATCTGATGCCCGATCGCATGATATCAAACATGTGACATTTCCCAGCACTGTGCGCTGTTTCAGGCCTCAACCCCAACTTTGGTCGCCATCGTACGCAACGGTGACTCCTCGCCGACCCTCGGCACATTATGGATGGATTGTACTGAGCATGTAGGCGATTTCCAAATAGATATATCACCCTCCCTCCTATCCCACTCCCGATGGCGTGGCACCAAACATGCGACATTTTCGGGCACTGTGGGCTGTTGTTTCCGCCCTCGACTTTGGGCGCCACCGTACGCAACGGCGGCTCCCCGCCAACCCTTGACAAATTATGGATGGAACGTGCTGGGCATGTAGGAGATTTTCAAATGAAAACATTGCCCGCTCCCCCCATCTCATTCCTGATGGCATGGTATCAAACATGTGCCATTTCCCAGCACTGTGCGTTGTTTCAGGCCTCAACCCCAACTTTGGTCGCCATACATCGTACGCAACGGTGGCTCCCCGTCGATCGACCCTCTGCCTATTATGGATGGACTGTACTGAGCATGTAGGTGATTTCAAAATAGATATATCACCCTCCCTCCTATCCCACTCCCGATCGCGTGGCACCAAACATGCGACATCTCATTCCTGATGGCATGGTATCAAACATGTGCCATTTTCTGGGATTATGACAATGTGGATTGTGTCAGGCCTCAACTCCAACTTTGGTCGCCATCGTACGCAACGGCGGCTCCCGGCCGCAACCCGTGGCGTATTGTACAGCAACGGTGGCTCCCCGTCGACCCTCGGCACACCATGGATGGAATATGCGTATGGGGGATCGCTTGGCAACTAAGAGTTGTTCCATTCATTGTCGCAAACCGGGGGGGGGGAGGGGGTATGGCAGTTCACTCCCCACCACCCCAGTGGACATTTAGATGTCAATGCACAGTGTTAATCAGCAGTGGCAAGCACCATCATGTCACCACACCCTCTCTCCGGACAAAAACAATGAAATCCTCCCCCCACCCTTGCGCGGCAATAAATGGAACACTCATAAAGGCGGCAGGCATGCAACATTTTCATTTTCAAGTCAGTCAAAAACAATTTTTGATCTGCAAATTTGCATACACTGCCGAGCGTGCAGCGCCCTGTTTAGGCGCATTTATGGGAGATAGCTCGCCACGGACGGGATCTAGTTGCACAGGTGCCAGGCGTGTGGCAACTCTTCGGTTTCACTCTGCACTGCATCGCCTCAAGTCAAACTTGATCAGAAGCTTTGTTGGCCTGGCCCGAAGGGTTTCATGTTCTTACTGAAAGAAAGGCATCAGCGCGTCCAGAGAAGATTTCTCTGGCTGAATGAACCTCTGTGTTCTTGGGTTT
This sequence comes from Cymbomonas tetramitiformis, assembly GCA_001247695.2. Classification (NCBI taxonomy): domain Eukaryota; kingdom Viridiplantae; phylum Chlorophyta; class Pyramimonadophyceae; order Pyramimonadales; family Pyramimonadaceae; genus Cymbomonas; species Cymbomonas tetramitiformis. The sequence goes on along the minus strand of LGRX02033679.1, from coordinate 95,586 downwards.
GGGCAACCCAGCAGCTCCCCCCTCTAACTCTGGTGCTCCTTTAAATCTGCATACAGATTTGTCTGCACCAGAGTTCTTACTAGAAAGACACCCGCCGAGAGGATACGGCAAAGAAATTACCCCCCACCCCCCCCGTCCCCACCGGCTTGACCTCAGCTGTTGAGCTGCTTTTTGCCATTCCATCACACCGTTATTATTGTTATTCGTTTTGGGGAGGGTGACGGAAATTATGATCCCCGGCGCCGAGAAAATTATTCTATACATAGGGTGTAGCAAGCTCGCGGCAACCTGCGGAGTCTCCTATGCTTTGCCTTGCGTAGTTTGCTTGGCGTTTTAAAACAGACAGGGAGTTGCTTACGTGTGCATAATTCTGTGCAATATTGGTCCTGGCATCAAACGGTACTTTTGGGGCTGCATGGCCTGAGTTGGGGACGAACCCTACAGCTTAATGAATTTCAAATAAAGCCCTGGGGGTGCGTTTAGTGTTATGCTATTAGTTAGAGCCTCGTAATACAGAGACACGTACTGCTGCACGTGTGATATATAGGGAATCCAGATAAAACCCTGACTGCCTGTTGATTCATGCACATGCAGTCAACAGGGAATGCTGACTTGCTGAGCTCAGCAAGAAGCGCAAACCCCATGCAATATGTTTCTAGAAATGTAGCCCGAGTATTGGGGCTGACCTGCAAGTACGATCGTACTTGCGCAGCACTGCCTCAATGGTAACATGATTTGATGAGAACGAGGAGTGTTGCACCAGGCGATTAAGACCACGCCACTTCTTCTGCAAACAATTCGTCGTCCACAACCGATTGACATATGCATGCTCTTACCACTGAGATCACAGTAGGCGTCCATATCAAATGGCACATACTCCTGGTTCAGGAAGTCAAATATGTCTGTCTGTCCTTAATTTCCAATCTTGCCTGTCACTGGGTTCCATCTTCGTCAGACTGCTGGGAACCTCTGTGACCAGTGCTTTCATTCGCTGTGGCACTGTCCTCCCGATTCTTGATCTGCACTTTCTTGGACTTGAACGTTCCGACCCGTATGCACCGCCACGAGAGTAGCTACATACACATTTTCACCCTTCTGTATGCTTGGCATGTATTGCGTCCAACCATAGCAGTGGAGAATCCAGCCAAATCAAAGAGTCTCCCGTAGATAAAACAAGGCTGACCTCGCTATGGTTTGTCTGAAGAGTCTGGGGTATTGCTTTACTCGGTTGGGAACTTGAGATCCACCACTCTCGGAGGAGTCCGTCCCTGACGCGATTCCTTTCCCTGCCGCGGGGCGAAATGAGGGCTCTCCCATTTGTTGTCGTAGGGGGGGGGGATATACCACCCGGACCCCCACCACCCCAACGGACACTTTAACGTCAGGGCACAGTTAAGTAGTGTTAAGCACCGAATCTCGACCCCACCACCCCAGCGGACAAGAAAAGCGGTACCCCCCTCCCCGTACAACCCTAAAGTATGAGCGAGAGTGGCAGTAATTAGTAATAGTCTAATTATGTTTGCTGCCGGGCGACGCTGAGGTTGTCCAGTTACAGGATGAACCAAATGATGAACCAAACCAGCTTCAATCAGACCTTCCCTGGCAGATATCTCATGATAGTCAGGTCGACGAGATAAGGCGCCTGGAACCCATAATAATGAACCTGGGATATATATTCCATCTCCGGTACCGTTCCACCTCCACGCTAGATCCATGTTCCATTGAGCCGGTTTTCTAGGAGCCATAAGCCATACCAGGGATTACTTTGTGGTCTCCCAACAACTTGAAAACCGTCCAGATAAGATAATGTCTCCAGATTTGACTGGTACAGTGATGAAGGGCACATACAAAATTCGATTTCTCCGGCATCATAGTTTTGCTCGGCTCCAGTGAACTGCCTGCTGCTCTTAAAAGTAATGGGTTGTACGACTCATTTCCCACATCGTGTATCAGCACTCCACCCAGTGCTACTCCACTCGCGTCAGTCTGAACCACACAGGGGTGGACTCCATCCGCTGCAGCTTGCATGTCAGGCAATGCCAGAATGGGAGTAACACACAAGGCCTTCATCTTTATCATTTTCTTCGAAAGCCCAGCGTTGTTGTGGACCCCATTGCCAGACTACAACCATCCGACCCCCTTTGTCAACTGGGCATTGTATGCCAATTGCTAACTTGTTACTGCTTTTGCGACATGCTATGTTGTGCCATGCTATGTTTGTGACATGTGGGCTTTCGATCCGACCTGACTGACAGAGGCCATCTGATAGGCCAGAAAGCCGGCAATTGAAAGTAACTACGGCAGCTACACCACGGAGGAATATATAAGCACTTACATACCTTGTCCTTACAACTCACGTTTACATTTTCGTTTGCGACGGACCTTGAAATGCCACTACTGTATCTTACTAGCTAGGAAGCCATGCCATCAAAGCGAGCAGAATGTATTGTCGCCTACATCATGGATATGTTTTCTCAACACGGGATACATAACCCTACCTAACAAGAATATTAATCTTCTTCCGAGGGGCATGACTAAGGATGTTGTGTGGAACAACTACAATAAAAATACAGGGGCGCGGAAGACATGCAATGTTCATTGCGGGGGTTTTGTCATGTGACTGTGGCGTGACGACGAGCTTGACGATTTCTACGAGTGCTGCAAATAATGATGGATTGAAGATATAGATTCTAATGTATCAGCAATATAATAGCCTTAGCACTGTGAACTGATCGAAATCTCTTGCCTAGAAGACTTCATAGACAAATATTTGGTGTATATTGATTAAATTTGTATGATGATATAGATTTGTGTATCATATGCTAGTACCCATCTCAGTTGCAACTTATTTTACGGGAATTGAAGCACCTGAATACGCACATTCATAAACGTGTACCGTGCATTCTGGCCTAAATTGCACATGGATGTACCCATATTTGCATACTTGTACATGATATGCACGCATATGAACAAAAATGCAACAAAAAAATCTACCGGGACTCGCCGAGTACGAAAGCATCATGCACAAATAAATAATTTGAGTAATATTTTGTGATAAAAATTGCGGGACGACTTACGTGTCGCTTACGTGTCGCTTACGTGGCACATTTCAGATGACGTGGCAATAACTTTTAGACGACGAAAATTGTGTCAAAATGAAGGTTTTTAGACGACGATCGAGATTCATTTATTCCCAATAGTCTGTTATCGGAATCGTGCCAGTATCGATGTAGATGCCATTCATCGCCATGAGATGGTGCACCGACCATGCCCCGAATGCAATTTGCACCAGTGGACTTTGACAACGATGGCAAACCGCCCTGTCCGCCGCCCGCCGATGCCTCACAGGCATGATCTGATAATGGCTATGTGGCGCTTTACCCGACGAACTCGGTTTTATCTGTTTTTTGAATTGGTAGAGCCGGAACGCTATCCCGATCGCGCTGAATATGCATGGGGTGAAGCGTGGATGACTCCGCGATTAATGGTTATTCCAGTCGACGTTGTACGCCTATTGGTCTGTTGGTACCAGAATGACGAAACGGCACCTTTCGACGAGTACTGTATCAGTTGCGATTGCCTTAGTTGAGCAGGTATAAAAGCTCAATACCTCTTACTTAGCCTTCATTTGCTGCTTACGCTCACCATCGTGCCACCCCAGCTTGACACTAACAACTAACAACTGACCACGCTCAGCCCAAAAGCTCCCTGAATGCCTCAAGGCAAACTCGTCATGAAATGCGATTATTGTGACCTTCCTGCAAACGTTCGCATATGGTTTAATGCTGGTTCGCATCTTGTTGCGATAAATGAGCATACCGAACATTTCGCGTGTATGCGTTGTTCTTACGAAATATTCATGTGCGAGGAAGAAATGGACGACGAAGACGGAGTATACTGGGAGCTGATAGATTAGTAGACCATTACTTTCCGGCGCCTGAAAGGCGTGGAATGAACTAATTCGAGATCGTTTGCCTGGTAGCAACTTACCACTTCTGCAAGTACTTTCTTAAGTTTTCTTAAGTTTTCTTAAGTTTTTCTTAAGTTTTCTTAAGTTTTCGATATAAACCCACACTATGCATATTTAAATCGGGGTAATTAGCTATTGGCCGACAGTATACTTAAGAATTATACTTAAGAGAACTTAAGAAAATGTAAGTACGTGGAAGCTTCTTGGTAGGAGGATATTGTCCACATGGCTCAAGGATAACTTAAGAAAACTGAAGAATCTTATCCAAATGTAAGCACGTGATTGGCTGGAATGTAGGAGATATGCACACGTGTAAGAAAGCTATATGCTGGATATTTAAAGATTGTATACACATGCATGCACGTAATTGGCTGTTAAGAAGACACGTGTATGCAGGACAATGCTTCCCATCGCACAGATATTTACAAATGTAACATTGTGACTGGTTCCATATTTAGGGTTTAAACCCTAAACCCTAAAACCCTTCAATCAAGCAGTCAGCAGCTGGGTACGTACACTACTATGGGATGCAACCCATTCCATCCAGCTTCCAGTTAACTATCTATCTATCTATGTAGTATAACCCACGTGGCTTGGTGACATACACGTGCAGAGTGACAGGCGAATGATTCTGCTGCCGTAGATAGATCTGCAGCACCGTTGGGAACGTCGGGAACTGCTCGCTGTTGCAGTTGTGACAAGGCCTGGAAGCTGCGCATCCCACCCCAGATTCTCAGTAACTTACACCCCTTGCCGCTTGTGACTTTTTCGAGCAGCCTACGAGAAAATGGCACGTACGATACCACAGGAAAGATCACATTCTTATTACCTGAACGAAGCGCGGAAGGGGATCAATGAATGCCTTGGATCTCACGCAGCAGGTGCACCGCATGGTAGAGGTTGTCGCCTGTGTCTTTACTCTTTGTTTCAACGAATAATGCCTTCGTTCCGATGAGCGCGCATGGCAGTAGCAGCTCTACGTAATCATTTCTGGCGAGCACAGCGATTCCTTGGTTCTCCATATATGCATCTTCTACCTGACGGTACGCTCGCAAACTGGCCAAACGGCACACCGTATGCTGGCTCTCGGTGTCTATCACCAGGTAGTATGCAAGGACCTTCGCATATGGGAATTCTGATAGGGAGTCCAGCCCAGTCGTAAGCAAGTTCCCGAAGCCAGTGTCCGAGATGGAAACGTGGTAGGAGACTCGCTTCTCCGCCCTCGTGTACAAGGAACGAAGGAAGACGTGAATTCCTCCAGATTCAGGGACATCCTCAAGTACACAATGATATCGCACGTGCATAATGGCTGTGCGCCCTGCTGCTGGGGGTGCAGCATGCCAACCAAATGCTGCAGTTGTGCTAAGCAGCTTGCGAGGACGGGTGCGTCGTGAGCTACGCGCCTGCCGGTACCCATGCAATAGCAAGGAGATGTCTTAGCCTCCGCGGCTGGGTCCACAAGCCCAACCGAGACCGCTGCTTGGCCGGGGTAAAGCTCGTTGGCTAAATCCGGTAGGGAGCGCATTGTTGGATGCAAGCTTACATATGCCTCCAGGGCGAGCTTCTCGCACGTCCCATTCATGATGGCCTCCACAGGCTTGTTCTTGACGTGAGAGTCTTTCACGATTCCTTTCGCCCGCTGAATACCTCGTTCCACCCAAAACTCCATGGCCGCACCCACATCCCCTAGATAGTATTCTTGCCGGAACAGGTGCACCACCGCCAGACGCATGTTGAATGTAAGCATCTTCGCCGGGCCCTTATCTTCCATGATCGCGGCGTGCTCCCACAAATGCTCCTTTGCCACCTCCCGCGCCCGCCGTACCTCCGTCTCCGTGAGGGGGCTATCTGCTGTTACCATCCCTCGCGTGTAATGCAACACCGCCCGCCGCAGGTGTTGTCAGGCAGCCTCCATGACCATGTTCCAATGGACCAGCAGATCGCCAAACACCAAGGTGAGTAGTATACCACGAAATTCAGGAAATCCTCCATGGTCCACATACCTGCCCCCCAACACCCCTCCCCGGGTACGATTTACACAAACTAACACAACAGCACACGCACTCCCCATAACGACAAACACCATTGCGCTTGTTCATGGATAGGTCAGGCACAGCCGCACCCTCACGTACCCTGCACATGTCGCGAGTCATTTCAGTGCGTTTGAGCCTCTTTCTGAAATGATGAGCAGGGAAGACTGAACGTGTACGCACCCAAGTACTTCACCACGCAATGGTACGGGCGGCCTATGTCGTGAGGCGGTTGGATGAGGGCTGCCCGGCTTTGAATCTCATCAACAATCGCTTTCGGCAGAACCAGCCTAGGGTGCGTGTTGTTGCTCAGCTTGCCAAACCAGAGCTTGAGGCACCTCTTTACATTCCCGTAGAACACACAATGTGCGAATGGGTGGGCATATGCGTGCATCGGGTCAAAGTACGGAATGCGCTCCAAGGCACCTCGTCCGTGTCTCCCAAACACGATTGAGGAACGCATCGTGCACCACAAAATCTGCTCCGTCAACCGTCTGACCCTTACTCAGGCTGAGCATCTCGTCTTCGAGGAGCCCCCATACCATTAACGGATTAACAATCTTCTGCCGTGGCCCTTTTGTCATCCATAGGTACTTGTGAAACTTGTCACGGTGCCTCATCTGCATTCGTGCCCCCCCCATTCCACCTTCCATTCCTCACAGATAGGCGATAGGATTTGGCTTCAGATTCCTGCAGAGTGCAAGTGGCGTTACCTAAAACAGAGCGCCAAACCCTTGGTTTGGAGATCTCGGTGAAAGTCCGAGATGCCACACATTTACGAGGCGCGCTTCCTCGCACTTTCCCTTCCCCTCTCTTTTCCTTCCCCTCTCCCCTTGAAAGCTTGCTACTGCCACCATAATAAGCTAATAATGCCACAAGCCACAAGCTACCTGGAATAACCTGTAGCCACTCCACCATCCAGATCCACCATCATACGTACCGAGTAATGAAGGTCTTCGCTTTTGACCACCCCGACACCCATGGAGTAAGACGGGGGGTCACCCAACATCTGAGTTGAACACTTGACAATCATCCGCCCCGGGGGAAATCACCATCACGTGGTGCTCGGCGTATTCCACATAAGGATCACCTCCAACGGGGGTTTCGATCCTAGGAGCGTCCTGTAAGAGAGCGCCCTTAACGGACGCGTGGCGGTTTATGGTTCTCGCCAGTTCCGATGTCCAGAAGTCACACTGTAAGCGCGCGTCTCGGCGGGCACGGGCCTTGCAAAACTCTGGGCATTTCATCCATCTTCGGGTGGTATCCTCGATCGGGAAATAATATAATAGAACCACTCCTTCGGGCGCAACTTCTCCCCGTCCGCGGGTTCCGCAACCTCAAACCGTGTTTCCTTGCAGCGCTTTACAACGATACCCGCTTCGCCTTTCTCCAGCACCACACCGCACTCCTCCATTGGGTCCCATTTCCTCGGATCTGGCTCTCGGGGGAAATGTCGGCACCACCGCGGGCATACATGAACCGCATATGCCATGTGATCTTCTACTTGCACGTAAGTCCGCATCCTATATAGGGTGCTTGGCAAGCGACATCGGGTAGGCCCACCCATCAGCATGAGCAGGACCTTCAGAAATCGGTCAAAAGCTGGCCGTGACCAGCCTTCGTTGGTCTATTCGCAACTGCATGAAGTAGTAGACCGCCTCACCAACGGTTATATCATTATCCGGATTGTCAATAAACAACGGTTCACCTGGGCGGATGTCCCATTGCAGGTTCTCCGGCGGAGGCATGTCCACGACATTTACTTCCTCAGGCATGTCCACGTCCTGTTCTTCCTCGGCCGTGCGCAAGAGTTCATCCATGAGACCTGCCCCCTACATTCTGGGAAAATCAGAAGACGTCTAGAAGACGTCTTCTGAACGTCTTATAGACGTCTTCGTAGAAATGATGTCTTCTGGTTTCCAGAAGACGTCTTCTGAGTGGAACGTCTTCTGGAAACCAGAAGACACTCTTCGGGGAAGACGTGCCGAAGATGTGCTGAATGTCTTCCGGATTTCGGAAGACATCTTCCCGGAAGACATGCAAAGGGCAGTCTTCCCGGAAGATACCCGGAAGATGTTCCGAATGTCTTCTGGGCCAGAATACATTCTGACATGTGTTATCGACACATATGTGATGATTCAATGATTATGCAATTTGGCCACATAGCTACTTCATACCACACGTACACTAGTCGCGTAATCGCAGAAAACATTCAGAAGGCGCACGGAAGACATACGGAAGACATTCCAGGTATCTTCCTAACAACTTCAGGGTTGTCATCATGCTCTGTTGCTATGATACATGATATACGGCTAAGTTAATTGATAGGTCTATCTACACATACATGTACGATTGCATCTATTCAACATACCGAGACCACTAAGTACGATGCCCGGCGTATTATCATGATCGCCTCTCGCGTCTTGCACCTTTCGGTCGTGAACCATCATCGTCGATGCACTCGAAAAAGTCAGCCTTTAAATCAAATACCACCGCCGTCTTCATCACAGGGTGTTTCTTGATTACAACTTGGTGCTCAATTTGAGCCGCCAGGATGAATGGATCAGTAGTGTCCCAAGGTGTCTCGGGATCATCCGGGTCGTATGTGTACACCACCTTTGCGGTATTGTCCGGCCCGTACTTCGAGTTTAGCTTGGCAAACCGTTTTGTCGTCGCTTGGTTGAATTCAGGGAACCACTTTCCCTTCACAAGAATGTACTCTTTCGCGGCCAAGTCGACCTTGTAGATGCTATCTACCATGGCGTACCTGCGAGTTGGAGCCACAATACTCTATAGTAAGAATCCCCGAAGACGTCGAGAAGACACGCAGAAGACATTCGGTACATATTCTGCGCACATTCACCAAAACGTAATGCACGGACGCACCGGTCAGTCTCGATTTCCTCGGGCCTTTGATGTTTCTCCAGAGAAAAAGGCTCGGAAGTAACGTTGACAAGTTTTCTTCGTCTTGTCCTGAGCTGCCGTGCGATAGCAAACTCCTCGAACCACGACCGAGCCGAAAGATTGACGCACGCGAGGAGGCCCTTCGACGAGTGCCGCTTCATTCTCCGTGAATGGTCTCCCCAGCCAGACCTTGGGGTCGCTACCGTGCATATGCAGCGGCACATCCATCCAGCGGCGCATATGCAATTTTACATATGTCATTTTGCTCTACGTTAGATTTCCAAAATTTCAATCTCAGCTAATTTTGATCTACGTTAGTTTTCTGATTTCAGTTTTTGGAATGCTTGATTTCAGATTTTTTACATTTGTCATTTTGCTCTACGTTAGATTTCCGATTTTCAATTTTGGCTAATTTGGCTCTATGTTGGATGTCAGTTTTCAGTTTTTGGAATGCTCCATTTCAGACTTTTGCATTTGTCATTTTGCTCTATGTTAGATTTTCCAAATTTCAATTTTGGCTGATTTTGCTCTACGTTAGATTTCAGGTTTCAGTTTTTTGAATGCTTGATTTCAGATTTTACAAACCAATTTCAGATTTTTATATGTGTCATTTTGCTCCACATTAGATTTCCGATTTTCAGTTTTGGCTGATTTTGCTCTACGGTGGATTTCAGATTTCAGTTTTGGAATGCTTGATTTCAGATTCTGCTATTGTCATTTTGCTCTACGTTAGATTTACCGAAGTCCATGAGCCCGGAAGATGCGCAGAAGACGCTCGGAACGTGTTCGGAACGACTTCCGATGGAGCGTGCAGGCATACATCTTTCATGGAGATACGGGCATGCCGTGGCAACCGGTTCGCACCTTCGTGTTGGCATCTCCGGGGGAGGGTCCTCGGGCTCATGGACTTCGGTATAGGTCATGTCCACAACTTCATCCATCGGGGCCGGAGGTGAAGGTGAAAGCCTTTGCGGATTCATCCGCCTATCCCCATCACTCACAAGCTCCGGAGGACGATGATATGGTTCGCCCGATGCGATTGCATCCCGTATCTTCAACACCATTCCTTGGAGGTTGACGCCAATGGGAGGCTCAAGCAGCCACTTATGTTGTCGAAAGTGCACCGTGCCCGGATCATCGGCCAAGTCCAATGGATCGGAGAAAATGTCCTCCCACGTATGCTCCTTAAAGCCCGGTTCATGCAAGTCTGAAATTGCTTGCACATAGCCAAAAAACTCTTGAACCGAGAAAAGCACATTAGTGGGCTCGGCTAAGCCGAAAGGTGGCCGGTTGCTTTGACGCGGCACGCAAATACGAACCGCGTCCTCATGATCTTCAGCCCTGCGAAAACATTGTGATGGTGAATTCATAGAAGACACGTGGAAGACGTCCGAAGTTGCGCAGAAGATGCTCCACACATCTTCGGTTGTATGCATTCCAAACTGCATAAATGTGCATGATAGATGCATGTGGGTTATGGAGACAAGCAAGCACCTTGTTGCAGGGGAATGCTCATGAATGTAGACGGATTCCCCGAGCCATGCCGTCATCTCATGATCCAGCTCGCGGGATGGCGACACCGTAGACAACCAATCGTGCACCGCTGCCATCTTCCCCTTCAAGACCTCCGGCTTGGATTGACGGAAGACCTCCGCCGCGGATTCGGGGGGGGGGTTTAGTGAGCATCGCTCGTTTGAAGGACGACATTTTGGTCTTTGGGGGCGCTTCCCCCTTTTGGAGATGCGCGGCACGTTTACTTGCCATTCTATCTCCTATACAAAGGACACTTGGCCAAGGTAGTGCGGAGGGCATCCTGAAGACAAACACTCAGAAGACGTTCAGAAGTCACTCAGAAGACACGCGGAAGACATCTCCCGACATCTTCCGTACGTCTTCTTGACTGTGCTTGCGGAAGATACCCCAGATACCTTCTGTACATCTTCCAGACACCTTCGGGGAATATATGTCTTCCTGAACCCAGAAGAGGTGCGGAAGACACGCGGAAGACACGCGGAAGACACGCAGAAGACACGCGGAAGACATTTTTTTGACATCTTCCGGACGTCTTCTTGACTGTGCTTGCGGAAGATACCCCAGATATCTTCTGTACATCTTCCGGTTGTCTTAGAGATGTCTTTGAGGAAGACATGTCTTCTGGAAATCTGCAACTTGTAGAAGTTCCCGTCAACGTCTTAACATCCCCGTCTTCGGGGCTAGGTAGACATTAGAAGACGCGTAGAAGATCGTCAAAAAAATGAGGAAGACGCCCCGAAGAGGGGTGTTAAGACGTTTGGTGGAACTTCTACAAGTATCAGATTTCCAGAAGACACGTCTTCCTCAAAGACATCTCTGGAGGGTAACAAGATGCACAGAAGATATCTGGGGTGTCTTCCGTAATCCGTATGTCTTTTTGTTTTTTTTTTTTGAAAAAAGCTTTAAAAATCGCGAAAAAACAAAAAAACATATAAGGTGCACAATACTGGGCATAATTGTGTGGTGTAGGTAGAAGTGCAAAAAAACAAGTGGTTTGTTCGGGAGAGGGGCAAACGTACCAAGTTACTAAGTTAAAACGGCCGACGAATTTGGTAGAAGAAACTGCTCTTGTTTTAGAGCACCATCCCTCCTAGCAACGGTCGAACAGTCGATCACGCGCGCAGTGAGTCGCGTGAGACGTGATGACTGCACGATACCGCGGATAGCAAACCCGGAAAATCTGCCAGCGCTGCGCTGCGCTGGTGTCAGGTGTGGCGCTGGCGTGTGGATGTGGTCGCGGTCGTGGTCAGGCGTCATCGTCAGCTAGCATTAGCATCGCATCGCATCGCATCGCATCGTCAGGCCCAGCGCAGGGGAGTGAGCACGAGCACGAGCACCGCACCGCACATCGACATGACCGTTCGAGTTTGAATTTTATTTAACGTTGAAGTGAAATTTGCATCTACCACTTTTACACCTGCATCCAACTCAATTCCACCGCAGCCTCGTTTTCCGCTGACTGCTGCTGGGTGAAGTGGTCCTTTTAAAATAGTTCGTCTAACAGAAAAACGTTGCACAACGCAATACTTCAATAGTGATTGCGGGTGCTTTTCGTGCCTTGTTTTTTTACGCGCACTTCGGCGTGCTTAGAGTCTAATTGAGGTGTGAACGAGACATGTGTTCTCGCTCGTCCTTTGGACGAGATGATGTTGGTTCGATTCCAACTCACACCACTAGGCCTTTTTGTTTTCCTTCGGTAATCTTGTATTTCGTCTCGTACTATTTTTGCGCTTTACTAACCTTTGGTTTTGCGTTGCGCTTTGTTTTTCAGATCGGCTGAAAATGACCTAGTCCAAAAGGTAAATTTTCAGCCCAACCTCAACACCACAAATAAAGGTATTTGCTCTATCATCCCCTAGTGTCACACCTAGAAAATACTGCCTTTATGCATTGTGTTTTTCCGCTTTACTAACCTTTGGTTTTGAGTTGCGCTTTGTTTTTCAGATTGGCTGAAAATGAGCAAGTGGGAAAAGCGCATTTTCAGCCCATCGCCCACAACTAGAAGAGTAAAGGTACTTACCTTACCCTTCCTAGGAATTTGTGCTTGTATTCATTGTGTGTTTTCACTCTACTAAGTGTTGGTATTTTGGTGTGCGTTGTTTTTCAGATCGGTTAAAAACGAGCGAGTGGAAAACCCATGTTTTTGCGTGGTCCAAGACCTATGCCATGTGTGCATGTTAGATGAACATCGTTTCTAGGTAATTAGACTAGTTGTTTAGAACATGAATGTGAAGTAGTTCTAGACACTTAGCTAGTTAGGATAATAATATGTGTGGCCCTCCTTATGATTAGGTTCTTGATTGAAAAGTAATATTGTTAAAGCAATTTTAGTCTCCAAAGCATCTTAGCCTTCCACACAAATAAATCATCTCTTGTCGTGTATCAAACGTTGAGAATATGTTTGTTAAGGATGGCGAGAAGTGTATTATGCCATACATCTTGTTTGCACTCATCCTTCTTGCAAGCTTATTTCAGCCTAAAAATATTCCTCGCGAATGCGTATACGAATGTTGAAATTTATTAGACATGTAGAAGGCATTCAGAAGATATCTTCTGAACGTTTTCTGCATGACTTCTGTACATCTTCTGAATTCCGGAAGATGTCTTCTAGACGTCTTCTGGGGTCCAGAAGACATCTAGAAGACGTCTTCTACGCGACTTCTAATGTCTACCATCTTCTGAGTTCTGGAAGACGTCCAGAAGATCTTCCGGGAAGATGTACAGAAGACACCTAAAAGATATCAAGAAGACATCTTCCGGAATTCAGAAGATGTACAGAAGTCATACAGAAGACGTCCATAAGATAACTTCTGGATGTCTTCCCGGAAGATCTTCTGCACGTCTTCTGGAAACCAGAAGATGGTAGACATTAGAATGCGCGCAGAAGACGTCTTCTGGACGTCTTTTGAGTGTCTTCTGGACCCAGAAGACGTCTCAGAAGACGTTCAGAAGACGTGCAGAAGACGTTCAGAAGACGCGTCTTCTGGTTTTCCCAGAATGTAGGGGCCTCCGTGGCCATGCGCTCGTCCCACACGTCGTAGTCTGTTGGCCACGCCTGGTCGCAACCGTGGGCATGGAAGGCCTGCTTTCAAACCGTGCGTACGAACCCCATACCGCATTGTTAGTTCTTTATACACCCGTTGTGGGCTGGCAATACACTTAGCACACAAGAATGTTGCTGTCGTACGTACCTGGACAAATATGTTTTCGTTATACTCGGTGGCATCACTTTCCAGACGTAGCTGCCCCAGTAGCCGTGCGGTCTCCGCGTCGTCAGGTCCCTCCTCGTCTGAGAAGCATCGGCACTTGCTTTAAGAAGGTCAGGCACCTCCTCTAGGTCGAACGACATATTCTCTGGTACCGCGCTGCCATGTGAGGTCTGGTTCTCCGTTAATTGCTCGTCGGGGCCGTACAGTTCCCCAGGCATGCGCATGGCCCCAATACTGGCCGGCCATGTAGGTAGCTTCGTCACACGCCATCTCGAAGTAACATAGCCACTTGCCGCGTTTATTGTCTTCGCCACCTTGGTGAGGCGGTCATGCTCCGCCCGAAGCGATGGATGGCCCTCCTCCTGCAGGGAGCGCTCCGTCTCGTTGACGGAGGAGTGATCGCAGATTAGTGCGGGTGCGCTTGGACTCCAATGCAATGTCCATCACGTCAGATTGCCTAAGGCGGTACGTTGTATAAAGATCCCGTCAAAATATGACGATTGTTAGTATTTATATCATGGTTGTTGGCAAACAAAGGTTGCACGCGCTGCCTCCCCCCCTCCTCCCCACCCCGTGAACACTTGGCCAACAGGAGGACGATAGGCGCACACGCAGCAATCATGTCGGCGAGGGAAGCTTTCAACCCGTGAGGCAAGTTGCGACAGGCAGTTGGAGCATGTACTCTGCGGGTCCTCAATACTAAAAATATTTGCATGTTTACGATGTCTAAGGGGCTGCGCCACGCCCTTCCCTAGCGCACTCCCTGGTGCGTATTGCATGTGCCCCACGTCTGTTCTCACACGACTGTCGTGTGGGTTCTATGAGTGGTCAGGGTCCGCTATTTCCGTACTACGTCTCGGCGATTTATCAACACTACACCCGTTCCCAGAACGTCGTGGTGCGCAGATGCTTCGGCCGCGCGTCCCCAAAGCCGCCTCGGTACTCGTCGGTTGTAAGTTCTCGGTTGTCACCGGAGCGATTTTTTCACCACACTCTGGAGCTCCCAGCAAGATGTGGCGAAAGAACCGGAAGCCTTCCACAATGGCAAATAGCTCTATCTCAGGAATAGGCCAGCGTCTCTGTGTGTCAGAAAGTGTTACGCTGTGATCGCCACACGGCCTCATACCTTTGCCTTGATGTAGGACTACTTGGCCAACGTGTGTGCCTGATCCATCGACCTCCATAATGAATGGCAGTTTCTGATCTGGAAGCTGTAGTACTGGAGCATTGCAGATGGCACTTTTGAGATTGTCGAATGCCTGCTGCTGCTCAGATTCCCAAACAAATTCTGCATTATCCTTCAGAAGACGATTGAGTGGCTCGGCAATCTTGGAGAATTTTGGTATAAATCTCCTAAACTGGCCGACCAAGCGACCATGCCCAAGAATGGGCATGTGGCATGTGTGGGTGGTACGTTTATGCATAATTTGACGATTTTTCGAAAAAATGACATTTAGAAGTGTTAGAAGGTTGGAGAAGTTTGGAGAAGGTTTGGACAAACTCAAAAATGTAAAATTTTGACATTTCGGGTTTTGGAGTAGCCGTGCGGGGCCATTTCGTTTACCCGTGGTGGTACCCGTATTCCTTTCTGACATATTACTAACAAAGGTTATTTGTTACCTTCAGTTACTATTGCTGCGATGACTTCTTTGCCTATTTTCACAGCAAACCCTAACCCAACCGCCTGGTCGTAAGCCTAGAAAGTGGTCATCCACCTTACCAGAGCTTTCCCATTTCACTTTTTTCATGAATATGACATACTTTGTATATTATCCTGATGAATTATTGCATATGTCAGCAGATATATCATGTTTTGGTCATATTCATTGAATTACTCTAAATCACCTAGTACGCAGGACTCCGTAAGCCACAAATCCCTTCAAAAAATGTGCAAAACGGAGGGAAATCGCCATGGTGATTAGTGGGGGTACTTATATATCATATTTATGTGCTAGTTCCACGAAAAAACCTCGAAAAAATGATACCCCAAAAAATGAGAGTAAAGTGAGAGTAAACCCACTCTCATTTTTGCGAATATTCCGTTCAACGCAGGAAGACCCGCGTGACCAACGAGCAGGGCGAGTGCATCGAAGAGTACTGCGACTTGCACGTGGTGAAGGCAGTGGGTAATCACTGCAAATGGCTGGAGGACGACTTCGAGGAGGACGAGTACAATCGATTGGCCAACAATTGGCTTGAAGCCCTTTCACCCTTGACGATCATGGAAAGTCGGAAGTCTTTGTTCATTTTCATCGAGCAGCAACCCAGGAAGGACGTGGAGTACAACCTGATGCAGCTTGTGTCATTCTACGAGCGAGAGGCAATGCGTTGCTTGCATTTCTTCTCTGACAAGGGTGCCAACTTGACGGAGCCTTTGATCGGACGCGAGAAGAAAGTGTTCGGCGGAATCGTCACGATGGCGGAGTGCTTCCATGTGACGGCGGTCAGTTTCATCCAGCAGTCGTACAAGTTGCAATTCATCTTGGCAGGGGGACATGAACAACGAGAGCATGGCCGCACTGGAACTCTTTACCAAGAGAGACGCGAACTGGAGCAGGCTTCACGTCGAGGTCGTCACTTCGCACGTGACACGCTGAACGAGTTACAGGAGGCGTACCTGAAAACAACCCCTTGCCATCTGGATTCCCGCAACCATCGCCCGGACACGCAACGCCACTTCCCAAAGAAAAGGCGCGTGGATGTCGAGTTGACTGACGCGGCACCCGCGATCATCGCGGCCAGGCGAAACGAAGACGGCTCTGCTTGGGAATGGTTGGTGGACTCGGACCGGAACAGTACCGCGGCGGACAAGGACTGGTTCACATCGGCGCGTGTGAAGAAGGAGCTCGTTGTCGAGTTCCTCGTCGAGGTACACTACCATTCTACGGAGCGACTTGGCGCGAGGTTGAGTGTTGGGACTCAACTGGAGGTCATGTACCAACTGACCACACCGCCCTGGCATGCCAAGATGCTGGCCAGCTTGTTTCTCGGGGAGACAAAGTGCACCGTGTTACAGGTGCCCATTCTACTAATCTTACGGTGGGTTAACCCGCCATAAGAGGAATTTTCGGCGGCCTCTAGTGGTGGCGTTATGAGGTCTACGGTGTCAAACCTATCGATTTTCAGACAGTTTATTATGAGTTGAATGAAAGCTGAGGAACATACTATGGATGGATGCGATCAGGGAAGATATCTTCCGTTGAGTCGGTACGGCCCCAAATCAAATTTTCCTTCGGCCCGCCTTCGGTCCGCCCGGTCCAAACTACAAAATGCCCGCCGCAGGCGCGAAAATTTTAATATTAAGTATGGGGAAATGCAAAAATCGTAAAATTTTCATCAAAATTTTAGAAGTTTGCGCCAAATTGGTTCGGCCCCAAAGCAATTTCTCTTTCGGCCCCTCTTCGGCCCGGGCCTCATTTTGGCGACTCAGTTCGGCCCGGGGCCGGCCAATCGGGGTAAGATATCTTCCCTGGATGCGATGTGCCTCATGTGTGTAATGCGCTCGCGAAGTGGGGGGGGTGTAGCGGGTTCCGATCATATATGCTTACGGTGGGTTACCACATAATTTTGTATATTGGTAGATATGTGGCCTTCCTCGATGGCCCTTTGGAAATTTGGAGACCTGTGTTGTCAAGTTCTCGAGCTGCTCTTTCTGCAGTGTCTTGTCAAAATTTTCATTCGAGGCCATCTTGACCCTCAAAATGTCACGCGAAGTGAGGGTGGTATGACGGTTTATTACGCTATATGATACGATTTATATGCGATAATTGGTTTGCCGGTTTGGGTTTGTGTTTTCAGGTTAACAAACCCGGATACATCCGATATAATTCTTCGCGGATGCCTCTTGGGAGTGTCTAAAGTCATCCTGCCACCATGAACATGACCAGGGGGTCAGTGTAGGGGCTGAAATAATCGGATTACTTAGGGTCGGGTAACCCACCGTAAGGGGTCATTACGGTGTGTAAACCCACCTTTCGTAGAATAGGCACAGGTGAATCACGGTTTGAAAAAATGTCACTCTTTGCATTTCGAACGTGTTCTCACATTTTCATATTAAAGGAATATTTTGCAGGTGGGCGCCCCGACTCCGAGGCTCTCAAGGCGAAATGTTGTCAACGGCATTCTGGATCGCAGTTTCACCGTGGCCGTTGATGGGAAGAAAGAAGTTGCACATCAAGTTGTGTTCGGCTACATCGACGCGTCCACTGAGGTATTCTTCGGAGAACGTAACGAGCAACAAGTGGCAAGACAACGCATCTCTTGTAGCTGCAAGACTTGGCAAACGTTGATGACAAGACGTGGCCGAGGAACCGCTGTTAATTGGTGCGTGCACATGTGTTGCGTGTTGAAGGAAGCCAAGTTCACACCTGGAAAGTGGGTTTACCTGCAGTCTGGTTTCACCGTGAACGAAGTCCAGTACCTTTTGAAGGAAATGGCGGCGGTCCAGATTAACCCGACACCCACGGTGCAGGCAAACGGCAACGGACTGAAACAAGGTCAGTGGATGGTCCTCCCTGGTTCTGGACGCCAGGCAACTTGTGCGGCAAAGTTTTGTCAACAAGGATGTGCCACTCAAAAAACCTTTGGCGCGGGAGACCGGGAAGAAAGTGGAGCAGCCTGTTTTGGGGTCACGTGCGCCACGCGTTGCGGTAATGGGCAAACGCCTTGTGAATGAAGTTTGGGTTGAGACAAAGTTCCAATTCTGCTTGAAGTTTGCCTGCTGCACTCGCGTGCCAGCGAAATTCATGAAGATCGCGGGCAAGCCTACCGACCTTCCCCTGCACCCGGACGTGACCCTGACGCATGAAGAGAAGATCCTCTCGGGTGCATTGACTTTCCGAGAATGATGAAGAAGACCGCATGGCAACGAGTTAGTACGCACAGATAGCTCACAGGTTAGGTTCATGGTTAAGGTGGGAACGTGTAAGCGGGAAGGTCCCAAAGGATGAAGAGCTAGGTTTCTAGTTTTTGCCGCAGCATTAGTAGTTGCTTCCATGAAATGGGCCAGCCGAGTGTGTTGCAACACCGTTAACTATGAGGGTATTGGATAAATTTTTGAAATAAAAATTCTTGATATTTACCACTTTTGTAAAATCCTCCCTAAAAATAAAATTGTGATTACGAACCCGGCTTTCGCTTGCAAAAGTCTCCCAAAGTACCCCACCAATACGAGTCACATTTTGCAAAATTGCTTCGCGAAGTGGCCAAAAACTCATATTCAACCCTCAGAACCTCGTCAGATGTGTAAAATGATGAGATTGATGGGGGTGCGGGTTGCCTCCACAACGCCATATAAGCCTCGCTCGGATGGGCAGGCCGAGCACACCAATAGAGTTGTGGAAGACATGTTAAGGTCTTTTGTTGATGTCAACCCAGGGGACTGGGACCTCTTCGCCACCAATGTTGAGTTCGCGGTGAATGACTCCCGAAGTGATGTCACGGGTTTCACCCCGTTTGAGCTCTGCTACGGGGTTTCGCCAATGTCTCAGCTGGACATGTTCTTGGAGGCAGCGGTGCAGCCTGGCTCGGCGCAACGAACTCGAGGGGTAGGAACAACCCTCGAGATGGCTTCTCGTTTTTCGTCGCAGCTGCGGGACGCACTGAGCAGGCTGGAGCTGGTGCAGCAGAGACAGCGAGCCCAATTCGACGAGCGACATGTACATCGGGAGTACGCCGTGGGTAATATGGTGTGGATCGAGGCACGGCACCTGACGGAGAGCTTGATGGACAGGAAGATGTGCAGGAAGCTCACCAAACGCTGGCACGGTCCCGTCCCGGTGGTGGAACGCTTTTACAGCGATTTACAGGCCGAACTCCCCGAGGCGGACCGTGGTGCGCCCGTGGCATATAGCCTCGCACTGCCTCCGCACTGGCGCATTCACGATGTCTTCGCACAAGACCGGCTGAAGCCCCACGTGCGGGGTTCGGAATCTTTCGCTTCGAGACAACGCGTCCCTAAGCCAGAAGCAGTGATAGTGGACGGCCAGGCGGAGGCACAAGTGGAGCAGCTCTTGGCACACCGCGTGCGGTCACTGCGAGGGAAGCAGATTGAGGAGAGGAAAGTGCGTTGAACCGTTTACTCAGATGCACATGATCAGTGGGGTACACGGGAGAAGATGAACCGCGGCGGGGAGAACCAACAACTTAAGGAGTTTGAGGCAGCTCGATTGGATGCTCAGGTCAAGACGAGGGACGCGGCGGTACAACGTCGATCATATCAGCACGACGCCACCACCGTGATGTATCTGGGTGCCACCTTTGCAGAGCTGCTGGAGCACCCCTGTGATGCTCCCGAAACCCACTCACCGGAAGACGGGTGTCTACCCTGGGAGCATGTGGAGGGATTAGATGATGGTGAGCATGCCAGAGTGACTGTCGTGGATGTGGAGGCACACCGATCAGCTAGAATATTGGTGATGTTCAGTGAGACTGGTTCAGTGGAAAGGGAGTTTGTGCGTTGCTACCCCACAGCGTCCGTAGTCACTTTAGATCACGATCCAGTCTGGCAGTCCACACACATTGCAGCAGTGGAGGATTGGGACCCCAGACAGTACGAACCTGGATTTTTCGATGTGGTGTGGGCCAGCCCACCATGCACACAGTACAGTCAAGCACGCACCACAGGAGGACCCCCAGATTTGGTGTTGGCGGACGCGTGCGTACAACGCACGCTGGATATCATCGAGTACCTGAAGCCTAGACATTGGTTTCTCGAAAACCCTATAGGACGTTACCCAAACGCCCTGCGACTGCGACCAGAAGCCAACTTGCATTTGGACGGACTCACCGCCACCGCAGCCATTACTGGAGTGCACATCAGAGAGTCCCTGTGCGTGCAAGTGGGCCACTGGTGGACACCCTGAGACCGCACAGCTGGGGCCCCACCCGTCACAACCAGGCGCGGGTAAATCACACGCGGTGTATCCCATACCGGGTCCATTGCTCTACCATCTGTTCCATCATCTGAAGTTCAGCGAGTGTGGCGAGATCAACATAAAGACCCACCCTGGTGAGAACTTGCTGCTCGAGTAAAACAGGTGGACAGTGCCCGACCGTGACAGCGGTAGGAGGCGCAAACAACGGTCCGCGACATCGAAGTGGCCACGCAGATGACCTCTGCTCAAATGAAAGGGCACGGACCCAAGAACGGAAAGAGAAACGAGCCTTGTCAATTCAAGTCTAGTGCATGTGCTGATTCCTATGCAATAGTTAACACCACTGCCGATACAAATGTGAAATGGGTGCATCAGGGGATAGCCACCCCTTAAGGCGGGGAGAGTTGTACCCGGAGTTACATACGAAACGAGAGAGATTCGGGTATCGAACCTTATCGAGAGAATCATAGCTGAACGACTGTGTCATCGGGACATTGGGGAAGTAACTCAGTATGACCGAAATGCTAGATCGAGATCGAGATCGTTCGGTTAGGGAAGATCACGTAGGCCGAACGTCTACTTATTCAGGAACGATCGTGAGAGACGGCATTATTGAAAAGACAAGAAATAGCAACAACCTAGTCAACGAACAGAGATGTCGGTATACAACACCTAGAGATATATTGAAAGTTTTACGATATATATATGTTTGTTACAAGAGTATTCGAAGCTACCGGAGTGCCCGGTACACTTGAGGCTCTGGAAATGCTCATTTCAAAATTAATGATCAAGACACGGTATTTTTCACCTCTTTGAGCTTGCTATATTGCAAAAGTCGTCTTATCCACGCAGCGGTAATTTGCTTCATAATTGATCTGCATGCAACGAAATACCCACAGCTGGTGAAATCTGTTATATAGCTATAATTATGAAGTGCAAAAAAATTTCAGACAAGCTAGGACAGTTGTGATGCAGGGGACCGTGCTACACTGTGCAGTAATCGGCATTTGTCTTACCCGCTCCTGGACAAAGATCACGAAGCTACTGCAATAGTCACATTGCCAAATATTCAGGAGTCGCATAGAATATTAAGGCGTTTCTTACAAACTTGCAGAAGAAGAGAAGGCTTGGGAACAATGTCGAATGATGATGATAATACTAACACACGTTTCCTTAGGAAGCATACTAAGCATACTAAGATTGAGAACAAAAATGTCATCTGAAATAATGTGGGTTTGAGCAGGAGTATCTGCGACAGAAAAGGAAACACGCGAAGAACAAACACACCTCATCAGTCGCATCATCATGATTCATGGCACAAGTCTGCATACTTGACTGAATCTGGTACTACATTGAGTGAAAGTGATGCCTGCATGTTGGGGCATATATTCGACGATGACCACCGAAAGACCGGTAACTGGAGGGATATTCCAGGTAAACGACCGTCGGGACCACGCCTTTCGCACAGGTCTTCATCCTTCCATAGCACCCCAATATCTTCCAGGAATCCGAAGGTTTTCGAGGAAGTCTCTCCTGGGAGGTCTGCCAAATTATTCAAATTGTAAATCTTACGTAAACCTATGATCTGATAGGAGACGAGGTTGTTCATAATCTTATTGGCAATCTCCTGTGGAATCCACAACTTTTCTTAGCTTAAACCAAATAATATGGGGCAGGGCATCCCACACATTAGGATCAATGTAAGTGAAGTATCCATCGTTGTGCAAGTAACGTGATGAACTCCCTAACAAAATTCTCGTCTATTTTAGTATATGGAAATTTGCATTTAGAAGAACCAGCAGTAGGAAGTTCAAGCTCAAACATCACTCCCTCAGCTGATCCTGGTTGCTGTTTTGCGTGTCCTCCAGTAACTCCACCCCCCAGCAGGGAATTGAAATCTGCCGCTTGACGAGCGTGTGACTCCTGCCCTTCTCCCAGGTCAGAACCATCGGCACGCCGTCGTCGTCCATCAACACACAACACACACTTTTCAACGTCCGGCAAACGCGTCTGCAAAAATTCCGCCGCCTTATGTCAATTTTATTTTGATAAATATTATGGATATTCAGCGGCTTATTTTTGTTTGTATGATACTCACGTGGTATCTTTGACGCCTTTTAAGACGAGCGGAGCTCAGTATGCCGAAATACGGCCGGAAACCTTCGGCTGCTGAGCGGCTACTTGCGAGTCATGAAGTCCTTCTCAAACAAATAATGAGCAGCGCCTCAACAGCGCTGCGCTAACTGAAAGTAACAGAAAGGAATTTTACCGCACTGCAACAGGTGGAGGCAGACGCAGCAGCGGAATCACGTCTTACAAATCTCACAGACTCGCAAGCAGTGACAAAAAGTCTGCTCGAGGCAGTTAGGCTAGTAGGCGCCAACGCAGTTGCGACTGTAGCCACAGCAGAACGTGCCATCATCTCAGAGAAGAAAAGTAATCAAAGAGGGCGTGACAACACCCCACTAGGAACCGCATCTCAGCAGGGTCCTAGCGCGAAAACAGTCAGACGGAAAATATTACGGAACGCAAATAGAGTGGCGAGACAATTTGTAAATAGTGGCGCAGAGCAGCCTGCGAACAGCAATACAGCGGAATCTCCACCTGAAGCCATAGCTACTGCAGACACAGCAACTGCAAATCTACGGACGCATCGGAAAACAACGAAACAGGCACACCGTGTCGCCATCCCAAGCGACTGTGGTGACAGGATCCTTTTGGAGAATCACAAACGCCTACAGACACGCAAACGCTCAGAGCCACTGCCTACAGCTTCGAAACCACCTGACAAATCAAAAAAGTGCCCAGGGTCTCAGAGGCAAAATACGTATAAGTCAATCCTGCAGAGTCCCACATCTAGCTAGCTGCGACAGCTGGCATCGAAAGACGCCCCCTCTCTCACTAATCGACACTAGTTCACAATAGCCTATAAGGTGTGATAAGGTATTAACATCCCGGTGGAGGAGAACAAAGAAGAGCGCCGCGCACGAGACCCACTTTTCCTGAAAAGATTTTTAGAGCTGGATCTCTGGCAGCGGGCTGCAGTGGGGAAAGTAAGAAAATCCTCAGCGGTATCATCGGACTCTGCACCGATAAATAAATAAGCAGGGGGGGCAAGACTGCCGGAAACAGATCGACAAATAGAATCCCTTGCCCACACAAAAGAGGCAGCAGCCGGATCGGAGTGGGAGCAACTGTTGCTCATGTAATAGAAGCATCCTTCCCCATCTTAGTGCTAACTAGTGATAAACTAGCAATTCGTCTGCACACACGTAGCCATAGGAGAAGTAATTAACTTATCTGCACCTCTAGTAACTTGTCTAGGCCCAGAGTAGGGCCTGGGAAATTAATTTACTCACACGCCCAATAGGGCGTGTTTTTTTTTTTTCATCAACACATTATCCTGCTGAAGTGATGTGCTGGTGTCCGGCCGGCCCAACGACAGAAATGCCAGCACCATATAAGTGCAGGCCCGCAGCCACCGGAGCTGCTCATCGTCGCATCTGCCTCAAGTGTGGGTGCCGGCAGCCATATCTGCTTGGACACAGTCACTCCCGCCACTTACGATGTCCCCGTCTGCTGCCTCGCCATTCCCTTCACCACACGGGTCACCGATCGCCCCTTCGTCGGCCCCAGCTATCCCACGTCCCCGTGGTTGTTGTTGATAGCCGAGAGGTACGGCTGCATGGATGACGCCTGGATACCGCCACCCTCCAGCAGCGCTGCGATGTAATAAAGGCGCACCGTCTCCTCAGCCGCCGGAAGCCACTCAGCCCTTCGGCCTCACAGAAGGGCTGCCTCCTCGCCTTGGGGCTGTAGTTGTCCCGCCTCTCCCAGCGCCTGCCCCTGCATCTGAACAGTGCAGGAGGTGGCTGGCTGGGATGCGGCGCGTCAAGAGCGCTGGAGGGGGGAGCTGTGCAAGAGGTGGCTGGCTGGGATGCAGCGCTTCAGGAGCGCTGGAGAGGGGATCTGGGGGACCGCTCCCTAACAGAGCTGGCGGTGCACATGCACAGGGCAGCATTTGGCAGCAAGACGGTGGGCAACTATCGGCCGAGGGCACGGGCCTTCATGCCATTATATGAGACAAGAAGGCCGCGAGTGGCTGCTGGCAGCGGAGGCCACGGTGAGGTTGTACTTTGCCCACCTGCTGAAGAAGGGCACTGTGCAGGCGGCCAGCGAGCATGCAGCCTTACCTCTCCTACCACGGGGACATGGGATTCTCCGGACCTGCAAAGGGTCGAGGTGTCTCCAGAGCGGTGAAGGGCATGTTCTCCCTGCAGGTGCAGGCGGCTGATGTGGCAAGGGAGGAGCAGACGGTGAGGACGTGGCTGCCGGCTAGGCATGCCTCGGCTGTGCATGCGCACGGGCTGAAGCTGGAGCCGGTGGGCAGGGCAGCTACGGAGCTGCTCAGGGCGTGCGCCTAAGTGGTGTTCGCCTTCGTCACTTTCGGCCGGCCAGACACTGGGGTGTCTATGTGCAGGGAACACATCAGCATCACAGGTGACGAGGTCTCAGTGGTTCTTCACAAGGAGAAAGGCAGGGGGCATGTGCGCCTCAAGAGGTGGCTCACCATCCCCGCAGCGGGGGTGGCGGGGCACAGCTCCTGCAGCACTGGAAGCAAACGTGCGGGATGCTAGTTGGGGGCAGCGCCCGATTGGCAGCCTCACACATCAGGGCAGCTACTGGAGGCTGCCGTGGGAGCGGGGCGAGCTCCAGTCGGCGCAAGCTACTGGCTGGGCGCAGTTGGCACTGGGTAAGCTGGATTGTGTCCCTTCGGAAGGGGGGCACTTCTCTGGCCACAGCACCCGCAAGGGGGCTTGTACCTGTGCCAGGGCGGTTGGCACGGCGCTTGAGAGGTGGTGCTTCCTCGGCGGCTGGTCTCAGCTGTCCTCCGTCATCTACTTCTACATCGACCCAACACCTGTTCCCGACGAGCACATGGAGAAGTACTTCGGGTGGACCACTCCTCACAGGTGGCGGCAGCAGCAGCCTGGCACAGAGCAGTGTGCCAAATGATCTCTGTTACATGGTAATGGGATGTGAAGAGCAACAGAAATGGTTAAATTGGAGCCTGCGGAATTTTAGAGGTTTCTGTGCCGGCAGATCGGTCAGAGTTTCCTGAGCCGTTAGATAAAAAACACCGATTATTTAGATCCGAAGGTTTAATACTCAACAGTATTTAGGAGTTCCGACAGTGGGAATCCGCAGCTCTGTTATTTTGCCTTCCCTACCCACCCAACCTAGAAGACTCTGAAAATTTTGCCTTAAAAGCTGTGAATCAGCCTAAAAAATACATTCCTAAATGAGATGTTCTCTCACTCACTTAAACGCATATAAGAAGAAAGCTATTTTTAATGAAATACAATGCAGTATGCCTGTTGGTAATGAGATGTGAAGAGCAAAGGAAATGCCACGAAACCGTCAAAAGAGTTGTAGACCTTCTCCACCGTTCCATAAAAGCCAGTTTAGCAGTGCTTCGGGACCACCGTGAGACAAGGAGTCACCATCCAAGCTCGCATGGAGTTGAACCATTGAACGACGGTTTACAAGCAACGTGTAGGCTCCAATAACGGTGTTGTGAGTTTTGCACACACGTTGCTCGATCTCGCCGTTGGTAACTGGTACAGTGGCCCGGTTCTCCAAAGGTCAAGGGCACCTTCGCAGTACTGCACAGCGTCATACAGGTACGCCAGTGCTGCTCCGAGAACAAGCTGCTCGTACTTCAGGGAGGATGAGTTCTTCTTTGACAGGCTGTCAAAAGTCTTGTCCCCGTACAGATCGTACAACTGGGGCATCATGTTCTGCAAAGTCGGCGGCCGCGGTGGGTACGCATTCAATTTAGCGTAAGGGACGTACGGAAGCTTCTTTGAACGAGCAACCTCTTTTTCTCCCCTAGTCCCGACGGATGTTGCCGCAGGCTCCTCTTTCTCTGCCTTCAAGTTGAACTGCTGCACTTGGTCAACCAAGGCTGACGTGATCTGGTTGTTGGATTTGCTGCTGTTGCTCCAACACCGACTTCGTCCAGTCCACCGGCAGCTCGGACGGCTTTGGGCAGGTTGCATGAGACAGCTTCGCCGAACCCTCTGATTCGGCATCGGTCTTCGCCGGAGGCACCCCTTTGGACGATTCTCTATACTTCCTAAAATACTTGCTAGGTTAGGGCTGTTCCATTTATTGTCGCAGGGGGGGGATGTGAGGGACATGACTATTTTTGTCCGATGGGTCGTGGGTGGGGTGAATAATATTAATTAACAGTGGCAACCGATGTTAAATGTCCGCTGGGTGGGTGGGGGGTCAAGGGTCATGTCCCTCACCCCCCTGCGACAAAAAATGGAACAGCACTTATGGGGATTGTTGAAATTTAATTTGCAGTGTGGCCACATAGAAATGTGATTGTATTCCGTGAAGTTCTTTTGTAGCTAAAAATGCAAAAGAACAGAGCCGAGTCCTGTGTCGGTCCAGACTCCTGCTTGCAGTCTGTGAAGGATGTTGTGTCTCTTCGAAAGTTCGAAACGGCATTGTCACAGTCAGGGGCAAAGGTTCAGGTGGATCGACGACAAATTTCCGCTGGCTCCAATTTGAACAAAACCACATAAAGCTAAAAATTACATTCCGTAAAGCTACTGAGAACTTATAATGGTGCCGTGATCAAAGGGTCACGTGGCATGTCAGAACATACCTGTGCTGATCGGTGTTTGCAGTCCAGCTTAAGCTGTGCTTCACGCTGCAACATAATTGCCTTCTCCAAGAGGTTGTTGATTGTGATAGGAGGCTCTTTATTTTCATCCGTTTCCGCAGACTTCCGCTTTTCATAGACATGCAGTTGTTGCACAATATTCTTGGCCAGAAGTTCACATTCTTCCCTCTGTCATGCAAGAAACGCGCCCGTCTCATTCTCACCATGGATGGAATCATCAGAAGTGGACCCTCATCATCAGGCGCACCAGTGAAAGCCAAATGAAACCAAAACTCAGACAGAATATCCCCAACCCAAACCGATTGCGTCTGAAGGGCAAGTTCGCCCTCCCCTCCCCCCGCCCCCTGCGCGCAAAAAAGATCGCACTGCGGGCACTCCCCCCTCTCCCCTGCGGGCAAAGATGGTACTCATCTCACGGCGGCCCCGAAACTCCGAATGAATATGATAACAATATCCCACCAGAGGTGTTGAAAAGTGGGTCTGGGGCGAGGTTGGAATCCCCCCTCCCCCTCTGACCTGAAAAGTAGGTATAGGGGGGGAGGATCCCCGCCCCCCCACGAGCTGAAAAACAGTGTGACTAATCTCAATCGAAATATGACCCTAGGATTACTCCTGAGGATCCACTACAAGTGCAGCAGGCGCCGCATATATACCAGTACAGTGCTAGTGCAAGTGCGTCTGGCGCATCCGTACTGAGCTACTGACTTTGTGCCTAGAATCGGCACATTTATACTGATAGGCGCGGTCTCCTCCCAGAAGAGGCCAGTACAGGTGCGCCGGCACAGAAGTACTAGTGCAAGTGCGCCTGGCGCACATGTACTGAAACGGGCGCACATATGCGCGCCGCGCAGTTACACCATAACATATATACCCATACAGATCGTCACATTCAGTTTGTCTTGCACAGGATGCGATAACATGCAGGTTTGAGGCATTGCATGCAGAAGGTGATGGTCAACCTAGAGCAGTGAATAATACAGCACCTTGGGTCCAAGCTCTTTCATCCCCCGTGAAAGCCGCGAAGCTTTGGGACTTTGGTTTTCTCCCGTCATCAGTGTGCCCCTGTGAGGTTTGTAAGCGGCAGCTCGTGTCTGTGCACAGCTCTGCAAACTGTCTTCTTCCCTGCGGCACATACAAATAATATCACACGCAGGCGCAATCCCTTTTACTTCGCCCAACCTCATGCAACGAGTGAAATTCATCAATGCACTCGTTTTGACGGGAAGCCTCGCGCCCTCGTGGAAGAATGAGAAGGAGCTCACAGCTGGATGACGTGTTGCAGCGACAAGCATCTAAGATCCATCTTGATAAGAACAACTTATTTGGCTTTCACCTGGTACAGTCGTACCCTGCTCGAAGGATATTACTGTGTGTGCTTATCCCTGGACCGACTCCTTTGGCACCCCGTAGCCACAGAAGACCGGCTGCACTATGTACCCAGATCAAAGGATTCAGCCACAATGTTCGGGACGCTCATCCGGAATTTCCGGAGCTTGAAAGTGAAGAATGGGACCCCCTAAGCCTCATTGGGCCACTTGAGCCTCTCCATAGCTGCATTGCCGGTACGCTGCTGTTATGCCTCCGAAGCCGGCAAGCCGCTGATCGAGCCGACCCATCGCCACCACACCCACGCCAAGGACCGTCCCGTTGCTGCCTTTCTGCCCTTATGCTCGGTTTCAATAGGGCGTGTCCACCCACAACACCGCCAGAACTCCCAAGTACCGTCCTCAAGGGTCGAGAATGATAAACTGAATTGCCTGTGCCCAATCTTGCGCGCCCGCTATTGATCTGCCCTAGCAACCCTCCATTCCCAACACCAACTCCATGGGACGAAAGCCCCCGCGCTGGAAAGCTAGCGAGGAAGCTGTGAACTTGAGCAATATGCTCAGCACTTGCACTGTGACTGCCGTTATGCATTGTTCCTACTTGGGGTCCCATCCCCACAGATGCCTGTGCATCCCAAGCCCTCCCGGTGGCCAATAGTTCACCATCCGGTCGCCCTCCCGACAACTGCTCGCTGTTAGTTCCGGCACGGCCACTGTGTGTGTGTGTGGCTTATCCTTGGACCGACTCCTTTGGCACACCGTAGCCGCAGAAGATCAGTTGCACTATGTACCCACGCCGGGGATCAAAGGATTCAACCACAATGTTCGGGACGCTCATCCGGAATGTGTGTGGCTTATGCTTGAACCGACTCCTTTGGCACATCGTAGCCTCAAAATGTGTGTGTATGCTTATCCTTGCGAATCCTTTGGCACCCCGTAGCCACAGGAGACTGCACTATGCACCCACGCCGGGGATCAAAGGATTCAGCACACACTTCGGGACACTCATCCGGATTCTCCGGAGCTCACAAGTGAAGAATGGGACCCCCTAAGCCTCGCTGAGCCACCCAAGCCCCTCTGCATCTGCACCACCAGCGCACTGCCGCCTTGTGCCTGAAGCCGGTCCATCCCTGCCCCCGATCTGCGCGAGCCATATCTCCACCACCAAGCCCACGCGCAAGACCACCCCTCTGCTCCCTGAGCCTCACTGGGCCACCTGAGCCCCTCTGCGGCTGTCCTGCCGGCGCACTGCTGCTGTGTCTCTGGAGCCGGCTCACCCCCGCCAATCGAGCCACCCCTCCACCACCAAGCCCACACCCCACATCACCCCGCTGCCGCCTACAGCCTGGTCTCAAGAGAGCTTGCCCACCCACGCCACGGCCAGAATGCCCAAGCGCTGTCCCAAGGGGCTGAGAATGATAAACTGGGTTGCCCTCATCCAAACTTGCGCATAAACCACCGACTTGCGCCTGTAGCCCTCTACCCCCCGCATCAACTCCCCGTGACTGGAGCTCTTGCGCTGATTGCCTTGCGAGGTGGCCGCGAACTTGAGCAATGCGCTCCACACTTGCGATGTAACTGTCACGCCGCACTGTTCCTACTTGGGGTCCCATCCCCACAGTTGCCTGTGTGTCCCAAGCCCTCCCGGTGGCCGATAGTTCACCACCCCTCGTCGCCTTCCCGACAGCTGCTCACTGTTAGTTCCGGCACGGCCAGCAACCTCGCCCGATGGGCACGGAAGCTGATGAGATGCCGTATGCTGCCGTGCAACCTGTTGTAAGTGGTCATCGCTGCCAGGATGGGCCCCCAGGGCTCTGAGGGGCCCGGCGTGTGTCAACTCCACCCGCGGACCTCCCCACATCTCCCCCGTCATCCTCATCAGTTCCCCCCATGCCATCAACCCCCCCAAGAAGGCCGGCCACCCGCCTGCTCGCCCCCATCAAGGTGGCCACCCCTCCCTCAGCCAAGGCCATTGCTTGCTCCGGCGAGGCCCCACTCTGCTCCTGAGTCCAGACCCCAATCCCCAGGCCCGGCGACAAAAGGTCATCCCACTCATTCAAGATATCCTCGACACTTGACGCCGCCTGGCTGAGCCCGCCTATGCCTGCCCGTGCCCCTCCAGATCGCGCCTCAGCGGTGCCCCCTCCTTGACCCTCCACAGTGCCCAGATGCTCCACCTCCCGCTGCACGTCCTCCATGCTCTCCAAAAGCCTCGATGCCATCGCGCCTGCCTCGCCTGCCTCACCGGGAGCCTGCCCAGACCGCTCACGCTGCGTTCCCTCAGATTCCTGCATCCCACCGCCAGACCCATCCTGCGTGGCATAGTCTGTCTCCTCGAACGCGTCCTCCCACGCTCTGTCCATCAGTGCCAACCTCTCCGCCCCTTCCCGTCGGTCCGCCTCCCCCCGATCCAGGTCCGGGCCCATGCCTCCTCCCACACGCCCTCCGCCAGCCCAACGCCACCCACTTCCGGCCGGACATCGCCCTACAGCCCGCCTGATGATCAGCCCTGCAACCCCCCGTGCAAGCGCGAAAGAAAGCAGCCGGACCCACTTCTCCTTCCAGCCCACCGCCCCGCCACGTGCCGCTTCCTCGTCCTCGTCCTCGTCCTCGTCCCCATTGCCATCCACCTGCTCTCCCCCTTCCGCGTTCGCCTCCATGTACCGCCGCTCCCTGAAGCGCCGCTGCGTCTTCCGAAGGAATCCATACGCCGCAGGCCCCAGCCCACTGCACACCTCCACCCCAAAGGGGATGAAGTGATGTGGGCGGACAACCCCGTACGTCGCCACCTTGCTCTCCTCTACCTTCTTCGCCGCTGCCCCGGGGGCCATCATGGCCGCTCCCAGGTGCGCGTCTGTGTGTGTGTGTGTGTATGTGTATCCTTGCGACTCCTTTGGCACCCCGTAGCCTCAGAAGACTGCACTTTGTACCCACGCCGCCAAGCTCATATCCCACGCCGCCACGCTGCCCCCTACAGCCTGATCCCGAGGGAGCTTGCCCACCCACGTCACAACCAGAATGCCCAAGCGCTGTCCCAAGGGGCTGAGAATGATACATTGGGTTGCCCTCATCTGAACCTGCGCATCCGCCACCGACTTGCGCCTGAAGCCCTCTACCCCTAGCACCAACTCCCCATGATTGAAGCCCTTGCACTGATTGCCTTGTTTCTATTTGGGGTCCCATCCCCACGGTTGCCTGTGTGTCCCAAGCCCTCCCGGTGGCCGATAGTTCACCACCCCTCGTCGCCTTCCCGACAGCTGTTCCCTGTTAGTTCCGGCACGGCCAACAACCTCGCCGGTAGGGCACGGAAGCTGATGAGGTGCCGTATGTTGCCGTGCAACCTGTTGTAAGTGTTCATCGCTGCCAGGATGGCCCCCCGGGCTCTAAGGGCCCGGCATGTGTTAGCTCCACCCGCGGACCTCCCCACATCTCCCCCGTCATTCTCATCAGTTCCCCCAATGCCATCAACCCCCCCAAGAAGGCCGGCCACCCGCATGCTCGCCCCCATCAAGGAGGCCATCCCTCCCTTCGCCAAGGCCACTGCTTGCTCCGGCGAGGCCCCATTCTGCTCCTGAGTCCAGACCCCACCCTCCGGGCCCGGCGATGAAAGGTCATCCCACTCATTCAAGATATCCTCGACACTTGACGCCGCCTGGGTGGGCCCGCCTATGCCTGCCCGTGCCCCTCCAGGTCGCGCCTCGGCGATGCCCCCTCCTTGACCCTCCACAGCGCCCCAGATGCTCCACCTCCCGCCGCACGTCCTCCATGCTCTCCAAAGCCTCGATGCCATCGCGCCTGCCTCGCCAGGCCTGGGAAGCCTGCCCAGACCGCTCACACTGCGTTCTCTGAGATTCGTCCCACCGCCAAATTCATCCTGCGTTGCACGGTCTGTCTCCCGAGCACGCCCTCCCATGCTCTGTCCATCAGCGCCAACTCATCCCCCGGCCCTTCCCGTTGGTCCGCCTCCCCCGATCCAGGCCCGGGCCCATGCCTCCTCTCACACGCCCTCCGCCAGCCCAACGCCACCCACTTCCGGCCGGACACCGCCCCCCAGCCCGCCTGATGATCAGCCCTGCGACCCCCCGTGCAAGCGCAAAAGAAAACAGTCGGAAACACTTCTCCTTCCAGCCCACAGCCCCGCCACACGCCGCCTCCTCGTCCTCGTCCTCGTCCTCGTCCCCATTACCGTCTTCCTGCTCTACCCCTTACGCGTTCACCTCCATGTACCGCCGCTCCCTGAAGCGCCGCTGCGTCTTCCAAAGGAATCCATACGCCGCAGGCCCTAGCCCACCGTACACCTCCACCCCAAAGGGTATGAAGTGATGTGGGCGGACATCTCCGTACGTCGCCACCTTGCTCTCCTCTACCTTCTTCGCCGCTGCCCCGGGGGCCATCATGGCCGCTCCCAGGTGCGCGTCTGACATTGGCCGCGCCGTGGCCACATCAAACAGCACATGCTGGCCCGGTCCCTCCACATCCAGCACTGTCACATCCGGGCAATGGTTCCGTGAGTAGCTCAGGTGCCCCGCGAAGTCATCGTGCAATGCAGACGCCAAGGGGTAATAAGCCGACTTGGCTACCTCGAACAGCACCCTTTGCAGTTTGTGGTGGATGAAAGAGTACTGTCAGTTCCCTTCCCCGGCCCTCGCTCCCCCCCGGCACGCCAGCAAGTGTGTCCCGGTGGGGTCCCGCTCTCCTCCACAATCGGGGCAGTCCTCCGCCTGGTCGAGGAGGGGCTGCTCCGCATGAAGGATGTGCCGCAGGGCCACTTGGTATTCCGCCGAACTGAGCTCTAGGGCTGGGCAGCATGGAACCGCACTCCTCAAGAAAGCCGGCCCAATGCTGTTGTAGGTCACCGAGAAAATCCAAGGGAGCCGTGACACCCCCACGTGCCAAGCCAGCCAAAGCCAATCCACGGAGTGGAGGACAGCAGCATAGACCCGTTGGGCACGTTTTTGAGAATGTGTGTGTGTGTGTAAGATCGATGGGTTGCAGCATGCTGGCTGTGGTCACCTGGAAGACTTTGTTGCCACTATCAAATTTCTGGAGGATCTGGCGACCCGCGCACAGAGTAGCATGCCGAGGTCCAGCGACGTCAGGACTTCATTGGCCACCAGGAGGCTCACAGCGTCCAGATTGACATCCCCAGAAGTGCGGAAGGCATTCTGCCTAGCGAGTTTCCAGCGTCCTGCCCTCAGGGTATCCAGTGGGAGCTTGAGTGTTTGTTGTATACGTTCCATCTTTGGCCACTTCTTCAACACCTTCACATTCTTGCGATTCAGATAAAACATGGAAATGTCCTGAGGAAAAGTTCACCCACTCCATGCAACTCACGGACCCATGCAAGATGCGCCTTTGTGCGCAGTCACAGGAGGCACGGTAGATGCGCGTCGCAGCATTTTCTACGGCCTCAGAGTGTAGAAGTGAGCGAAGAGGCTGTATACTGTTTCAGTTCATTTTTTCATATGCACAAAGGTATGCCCGACCTTCACGTGCCCCTTGCTCCTATTCCCGCCCCTTTTGATTGGTCCTTGGGGCGGCGCATGGGGTCGGGGGGCGGAGAGATCCCTTCCTGGCAGCATACCTGGGGGAGGGTGCGCGCACTCTGACTGTCCTTCCAGAGCGCAAACAGGTTGTCGCAGATGATCGCGTAAAAGAAGTTGCTCAGGACACACATGTAGAACATGCAAAAGGAATACAGCAAAAAGTCATTCTTGAACTCCTCAAATGTCGAGATCTCCCAATTTCTCAGCTTCGTTGACTGCTTCCAAGCATAGCATGCGAGCAAACACCCACATTTTCACACCGCCCGAACTCACAGAAGTGCCTACGCAGTTGGTACCTACATGTTGGGTGCGACGACGGGCTCTGCATATATTACCTCATCAGAACGGCATGTCACCAGGTGTGTGGGCGCGCGCGCTAGCAGTGTAAAGAGACGCAGGTGATACTTTGTACGATGTACGATTGGGTCATCTTCAAAGAGGGGTCATCGAGTAGGCTTCCGCCGCAGTGCGAGCTAGTATGGCGCATGCAGTCTCTGACTGCATTCCCATATCTCTCCACTGGATCCAGCTCCCCGCGCATTCTATATGCACTCCCATAGGGCATCATTGTTTTACCAATCCTGACGAAATACCATTGCCTGACTGCACTCACGTCACAGATAGCATGCTTCATTTGGAGCCAGTTGTCGTCCTGGCCAACAAATGTGTACCGGTGGCAGTATTTGAGGAGGGCACATGCTGAAGGGTGAGGCCCACGGGAAACGGAGGGTGTGGCAAACAGTACAGGGTTTGGGGGGTAGTTACTTCATAATCTCCTAATAAGGCAGTCTGGCTGGTACGGTCAAGGGCGAGGCTGAACGTGCGCATCTTCTCGATTCTCGGCCCAAATTCGATGTGGAACAGCATGGAATAGCACATCCAAGGAAAGAAGAACGCGAGCAAATGCATGAGCTCGAAGAAAGAATTCCTGACAAGCATAAAAGGGGACGACGTTCACAAACCCATCCCGTTGTAATCATCTTTGGCGCAGGCAAATAATCCGAGTGGTGACAAATTTCATCAACGCTCCTCGACGAAGTATGGGACTATTCCGGGGAAGGGACGAGTGCCCGGCTACAGGCAACACAATTTCCACTGGAGCGTGGTTCCCATAGGTCGGTCAATTCACACACGCCACAACATTATCTACGTTGGCGACCGTATAAAGCCACCCAGGAAGGCAGTCGGCTCACATACCACAAACAAGTACCTAAGTCAATGCGGTAGATCTGTACCATCTCTCCACACATTTGTTGTAGTGATCTCACGGGGACCAGATTTCACGTTGGGCTTTGCAGCGAGAGCGAGAGGCGCCCGCGGCTTGAAATAGGCTAAGGGCGCAGCAATGATAATGTTCCAGTGACAAAAATAGTGCAGTCTGAGCTCGCAGCTCCATCAAGTCTTCCAGGGTGGGAAATCATGCCCCCCATTTGCAAGGGGATGGATCAGTATATGAAAGCCACGTGGGATCGGTCCATAATGTGCTGAGTCAGTAGGCCCCCTCTGCAGCTTTTGTCAATAGTCTGATCCCATGTAGACAAGCTAACTCATTGGGTGGGGGATCAGGAGAAAGAAATGCGAAGGGGAAAGCACATCGATTTATATGCACAAGTACAGATGTTGCATTTTCTCTTATACACGCTATGTGAATGCCAGCAGGTTAGGTGTGGAGGTAGATACGAAATGTCAGAGATGAGTCTGTGTCGGTTCGGCCTCATTTTATACACTTGGCAATCTGCCCGCTCTCTTGGAGGGGTCGAACCGTCACACCTATTTACAGCGTCAGGGACAGCAGGAAGGGCGCCAATCGCTAGTGCGCTGGTTGTGATAACTTTGTCTTAGTGGTACATTCATGTTCACGCTGTATTGGGGAAGAACTGTCTGATGAAAAACGGCAGGAAAGCAGAAACCACGTGGCTCACTGCTTCAAGCAATAGCGGAGGCTAACACAAGGTGATCAGCGACGCTCGATGCATCAGGATACACGACACGTCGTAACAGATAAGAGTGCATGAGAGCGCACCTAATCGTTTTGATGAAAATTCCCATGCGTTGCTGCCTTCCCAAAGCGACCAGCAATCGTGTGATCATTGTAAACGTTCGCAGTGCCTGCAGGAGGAAAACGCCACGATATAGGTAGCTGAGGCTACTCAGCTCATTCCACGTTTCCATGTACCCGTCCAGACCAGAGTTGTCCTCCGGAAGTGCCCATACGCCTTCTGCTGCATTTGCCGGATCGTTGGCAGTAATGTTCCCCCGTCGAGCCTGTTCCTCGTCATTGTCATTATCCTTACGAGCGGAGAAGAAGAAGTTGGCTCCCCAGTATAGACTGTGCAAAATATTATACTCACTTTGCGCGCTGAGGAATTCAACTCGAAGATGGTACCTCATGAACAAGCTGACAACGACCAACTGTGTGACTGCTCCCATAAGTGCCAAGAAGTTCGACAGCGAGCTACAGTGCTTCTTCAGTGCAGCTCTGAACGACTTGACGTTGTACCTGTACAATCATCATCACAAATTGCTTCAGCCTCACGTGTGTATTGTTTTCTCTTCCAGGTGAATAACTGATTGCATAAGTACAGACATGCCCAATATATGATAGTATAGCATACAATCACCAACATCAAGCCCCCCCCCGCGCGCTCAAGCAGCATGCCATATACCCCCCTCACTAATCATGCCATGTGGGTGGGGACCCTCATGCTCCATATATACGCATGCCATGTAAAGCCTCCCCGCTTGCTCAATAATTACGTCGCATGCCACCCCTAGCCATGAATTATGCAGCAGCTCTCGAAGATGCGCCCAGCTCGATGGTCAGCAACACATTGCAATCATCCCTTTTTCACAGTTTCTTCGCAGTGCACAAATACTTGGCCCCCCAATGGTGTACCTACACATCTCCTCAGCTCGTGCGATGGACATGATAGTGCATGATAGTGGAAATTGTGCTTATGATCCCTCGGAGGCTGTTTGAGGCACACACATGCACCTCGACAAGTTTCGCAGGTGTGGTTCATGAAAATGCTGGCTGTTGCACTGGGCAGTCACTGCCCGTTACCCCATTTCTATTGTCCCTCGACTCTTGTGCACTCGTTGTCTGGATGTCATGGTGGACATACGCCATGTGACAAAGAATGTTTGAGACAAGACGTTGTGTTGCTGTTTGTAAGGATACTTGGGACGGACTGCAATTTACGGTGGCGAGGGCATTGATAAAAGACAGCGGTGCTCGAGGAAGCCTGCTAGATAGACGCGTAGTCCACTTCCTCTTTAGTGTGCGCTATAGCCGGCAGACTGCTTTTATTGGAATCGATCTGCTTTCTGCAAATTACTCACGTCGAGTCTGACAATTGCTCATACATTTACATTTGCGGTAGAGCGTAGCAACCTCAGAACACCATGCTACCGCAGTATCAACTAGGCTGCCGCGGATTGATGAAACATAATTTAGGCTGACTAAATCGATCCACTGAACAAACCGCGAATCGAGGCGCGGATCAAAACGGCATGGGGGGATCATGGGAGCGCACTGTTTCTTGAGCAAGTCTGGCTTCAGCTGCCATAGCAGTTGCCCAAACACGAGCATGCTCGTCAGGACCCAGAGGACATGCATCGTCATCCACACCGCACTATCCCAACCAGTGACACGCCAGTCTCTTTTTGTCACCACCTGGATGTCCGCTTCCGTATCCCAGCTTCCCCCGGGGGTGCGCCACCACCTCAGCTTGACCACCGTCCATTTCTGGTTGTTTGCGTTAAATGCATAGAGGTAGCTCGCTACCTCAAATACACCCTCATCCATAAGTTGGCCTTCTTCCATGAATACATACATCTGGCTCCATCACAAAGCACCGTCGCCCCATAGACTTAGCTCAGCATCGACCCACCATACATTTCCCCTCCGAGGTACATGCCCTTGACACAACCACGCGCCTGAACAGCACAGATGCGTAGTTTCTACAGATTGCGTCAGATCCATGTAACCCTTGATTATATCCATGGAACCTAACTCCTCTCGATGCCTTGTAGCTTTTTGCTTGTGTGGCGCAACATGATGCCCTCCGGCCTGTGATTGGACCCGCCTCAATAACCACTTTGAGCGTCGTTCAGTGCTCCTAAATAATGTACTACTTTGATCAGTGAATCAGAGTAGGTCAGTAGGAAAGATGACTCGTCTTGAAGCAACGCATCAGGGGTAGATGGAAGGGCATCTGGTATGAGCACGGTCGGCCCAGCCAGAATTGGCAAGGCACCTGTTGGGCACGGTATGCGTTGAGCCCCACATCCAGAAAATACGGCTGTCCGCCTGAGGCACCATGTAGCGCACGAGGAGCAAACGGCCGTGGAATTTTGCTGTCTTGCGGGACCACATTTATGTCACCGACGTCATAGTACTTTTCCATGTCAGCTTGGGCGCTCGCACTGCACCCCGCCCAGAACCCCCCCTCCCCCCATGGACATGGCCATCACATTATTTCTAGGGTGCGGCGCGGTTCTGACCCCAAGGTGCATCGATGGTGCATCGGTGATACATCCACAGAGCCCCCGACGGGTGCTTTCGACTCTCCCAAGGAGAGTGACCGTAGGGGCATAAGCTCGGTGGTCGCTGGGCCCAAGACCGATCGACCGATCGATGGGCCCATCGTGGGACCTTGACCAATATTGTTCGTGCATCCCTGCTGACTTGGAAGCGATGGACTTTATGTCCAATCACCGACTTGCGATGTAAAGTTGATATTCCATCGAAATTTGCGCGTTAGTTCTCAAAAAACTCTCCCTGAACGTAGCTAGTGCAATATTTTACGCCTGTTGCAATATTTTACGCCTGTTGCAAAAAACTGGCACGCGTGCGCTACAAAAACTGAACAAATATCAAAATGGGAAAGACTTCCGGCAAGCGTCCTTCAGGGAAACATACTAAACATGAAACGATTACGCCCTCTATAGCGAAATTTAAGTTTCGGAGTATTTGCATTGAGAAGTACCGCAACCTGTTGCACAAGTCAACGGGTTGTAAGGCATGCGATGACGTGAAAATGAAAACGTTTCGTGCTAGATCATGTCTTTATAAGGAGCATAAGAAAACCAAGGAACACTTCAAGCGGTTCATTAGTTTTCTATACCCCGCCACTCGTCGAGCGTATGGTGCAGGCGATTTGGAAAGGAAGACAAGATGACAAATGTCCCACCCCTTTCACGAAGCGTGTAAACGAACATGAGGTTTTGGCACTCGCGGAGGCCATCAAGAATAAGAAAATAGTGGACCCCCTCGCATCATCTGACGAATTGATAAAAACGTTCGTCGGTGTATTGGAGCACGACATCGAGGGGGAAGCTCGCAGGTACAAGGAGATGCTAAAGGAAAGGCGAGTGAAGAAAAGCGTTTTGGTCGATCCCTTGGCTTTGGACTACGAGAACGCTTATAAAGATCAAAAGCAAAGCTTTGTTTTCGTCACTTCTGCTGACACTTTGGCAGATCTAATCCTGCCTTTTTTGGTGGACCAAGCGGCCGAGTTTTGCGCCATGTTGCGCCCCCAAAATTGGGCACCTTCGGCATCACTGCAACTTCGGCATCGCCAGTTGTTCCTAGGCTCTCATATGAGCGCGATGAACGACTTCTCTGTTTATAAAATGGATCTGGAAGATGATAAGAAGGTGTGGTATATTTTTACAAGCTCTGCTAGGAAAGGTAGAGACTGTTTTTCCTGCAAAGGCGGTGACAAAGGGATGAAAACACAATTCGACAAGGAGATGAGTGCTGAGTACCTTAATTGCTTGAAAGAACACCAAGGAAAATATACATTCGTAGATACCTTTTTTTGTACAGTATTATATATACATATACATTGATATGCCTTCATTCGGTTGAGCGTGCACGTGTGTTTGTTGTCCTCGTTTTCTCACTACTATGTAGGGTTTACCACTGTTAAGCGGCGTAAAATATTGCACAGGTGTGAATATTGCATATTGTTGCACCTGACCATTTGCTTGCAAGCCAACGCCCGACATTTAGGCTGTCTAGTTCTGTCGAACAATTCATTCTTTGAAAATGATGAAATGATTGAAGAGCCCTTCAAATAAGTGGATCCAACGGTAAATATTAAACACCTTATCAGATTGGTGAGTGATTGCTGGAACATTGGTGGAACCGCGAAAGACGCATCGAGAGCCAATGAAAACGTCAATTCAGGGCTTGCGTTGGGCCTAGCGTGGGCCAACTTTGGGCCTAGCGTGGGTAGTGCGTGGGCTAGTTATCGCCCTGACGTGGCCCGAAGCAGCCCTCGTGTGGGGCAGGCGCTGCCGCACCCTAGAAATAATGTGATGCGATGGTTAATATTCAAGTCGTGGCTTTAAGTACAGTACGCATTCCACCTGGTCGCCAAGGTGATTCTCTCAAAGCTCTTCAGGCTTGCTTTCTAGACGAACCGGCGTGGACTTTTGTGCGTCGCTGATGACACATAGCCGGTCAATAGATACCCGTCCGCTTATGTATTCGGGCAGATTTCATACCTGAAAAGCGTCTTGCCGGGAGTGAATACCGAGTCGACCCCATAGTGCACGCTGGTGCCCACCCTGGAGTAGCATGGCGCTCCCAGCTTGTCGAAGCGACGGCTGCATGTCCGCTGCCCAGCGCCGCGCTTCACGTACAACAGTAAGCCTGAAGGCCGGCGCAGTCCCCCCATACCGCAGCCGCTCAGCCGCGCACCCCACGGACCCCCACTTCTTAGCCACCTTACACAGATGAAGTGATGACCCAATCCTAGCCACAGAGCTTCGTGATGGTGCAAAGGAGAGGGTCTTGACTCCGATGGATGAGCCTTGTGAATTGAGATCTGCAAAATGGTCTTTGCAAAGCAGCCCATATGCGATGAATCGGGTGATTTTTGGGTGGTTGACAGCCTCCTGAGAACCCCAAACGAGTTTGTACAAGCCACTTTGTGAGAGGGCGAGGGACCTTAGTCTAATGCTAAGCTCGGCGGTCAGGGGTTGGGACGAGCTCAGCGCAAAGAGTTGGGATGGGCAAGAGTCGCGGAGTGTGAAGACGGGAGTGGCTCCGATTTCGATGGGTGTGACACTCGGGGATTATGCATTCTAGGCGGTCTCGATGGGAGAGGAATGTAATCCGAGTCATCTCATGCAGACACACATTGCACCCTTTCATTTGGGCAGATTGAAATGTGACCAGTGTGAAACATGTCTTCTGTATATCAAAGGAAGACTTGTATTTTGTTACAGGAGGAGGAGGAGGAGGGGAGGGGGAATTGAAAGTGCCATTGAGGGAACAAATACGTTGATGAGCTGTGCCTGGCGCAGGAAACAAAAAAATTCCAGGCACAGGTCTTCCCATCCTACGGCGTCCGTCTCAAGGACTGCACACCTCCAATTATACGATTTCGACTGGTCCCAACCAGGTAGCGAGCTTTCTTGTCGACCTCCGTGCCCACCACGGCCAAGCTTTGCGAGTCATCGAACGACGGCAATTTCCAATTGGCAAACGCGGTATAGTCGAGGCTGCCTCCAACACTTGTCTGATGGGAGGTCGCACCCCGTTCCCGTCTCTGCGTGTTATATCCATTTTGCCAATGGTAGCGTGGTATAGCCATGCTTGCGTATTGTGCGCTTGATCACCTCAGGCCAATATCTGCCTGCCTATATTCTTACATTTTGCGATATCGTCCATTGCTTTGGTGTCTATTCTCTTTCCCACTTCTCACTCCAGGCGATGTGTGTTTTGTGATCACTCAGATGCTTTATCCAAGACTCGGCACACTCCTCAATTCTGAGGCAGCTCGGTCCGAATCAACGAGCTACAAAATTGTGTTCAACGCAGTGTCATCGATCAGTGAGAGGTAGAACTGGTACAATTCCGCGAGATTTCTTGGTGACCTATTGATTCTGTGTTTTCCCACTTTTACACTGGCCGGCTATATTCATTCTTTGTAAATTTGACTTAATAGATAGAGAAGTTAGACCAGGTCCAATGACTAGGCTGCTTATCAGCCTAGTCAGCACCCAATAGCAGAACTGGGTGTTTACTTATCGTGCCGTGGCTGTTCACCTCATCTTGCCACGCGAGGGCCAACATCCAATCAAAAGTGCCGAAACTATTTTGGGTGAAATTTTGGGCTTGCCGTAAACATGATGTTTAGGCTAGGCAGTAAAGCATATGCATCCCTGTTGATTGTTCAAAAAAATACATGTCCCACCTTGCATTAAATACCACTTTCATTGCGCCAGAGGGAGTGACGATGCACTGCAAGTGAGAATGCATCGCCTGCCAGGAGGCGACAGCATACTAATCATTGGTTTGGACGGTTTGCGTTGTCGTTACACATGCATGCACTTTCACAAAGCTGGACCCTGACGTCGAATGCCCTCCTTACCTTCTTCTCGGGCTCAGGGGAAGCAACATCTGTATCGCCGTCTTTATTGCCCCCAGTGCCCTTAGCAAGCAGTCGCCTACCCGTCGACGTCTCCTGTGAAAGAGGCTGCACCATGAAAGTATACGTGTGCTCCCCCACGGAGTCCTCATCCTGTGATTGCAGCATGGGTAGATGGGCGCAGTCTGGATTGCCCGGCGGCGTCTCAGGGGCATGTTGATCCTGCTTCAGCCCGAATGCGTCCCCATATGTAATCTTTCCAGACACAAGATAAGCAAGCAGCAGACTAAACGGCATCTATGCACGTCAAGCTAGGGGCATCTATAAACGTCAAGTTAGTGCTGTTTGGATTCTCAAACTACAAATTGCACCACAGATTGAAACCAGAAATTTGATTTGTTTGCAGTGATTCGTCCACAGGGCCACTGAGAATGTTCACATACAATAGAACGGAAGAGAACTTTGAAGACAAAGATATAGCCACCTTGCTAGCCAATGAATCGTGTACGTACGATACAATGAACAGGGGTTGCCACGGGACGTCGGAGTGTTGTTTAAGGGGTCGAAGCACGTTGGCTGTCTGAATAGGCCCGCTACGACAAGGTATTCTGGACCTGCTATGAGCCTTCCTGGACGATACAAATGCCTTCCTAGCTAATGCGTGCGGAAATGAGGCCCGCGCCAGTGTGCGCACCATAGATTGTCTGCGCAGCTTCAGCGCGGCCATACCGGCATTCAGGACATCTTGTCGTGCATCGGCTAAGTCCTGAAGCCAAATTGCACACCCGTCTCGACCCCATCATTAAGGGCTGTTCCATTTATTATCACAGGGGCGGGGGTTAGGATTTCCGTTTTGTGCCCGCTGAGGAGGTGTTGTCCGGTGGGTAGTTTGGGGCAAGTTGCTAACACTTTCTTCCGTATGTGTCTGCTGGGGATGTGGGGGTCAGGAAAACTGATGTCCGCTAAGGTGGTGGGGGGTCGAGTGTCAAACCATACGCACTCCCCCCCCCTTGTGACAATCATATATGGAACAGCCCTAAAGCAGAAACTGCAGAGGCAGCGCCCAGGGAAGAAAATGATAGCATTTTCAGAGTACACAATCACTATGCCTGCAATAGATTGAGAAGATAAGGGATGGTTTGCCGGTGGCTGTTGCAGTGTTGATTTCTACATGCGATCTACAATTAGGCTACCAGCGCAGACCGACAATTGGCATGCAATTTAAACTGATACCGATGACCCATCATCTAGTCCACTAACACCAAGGTGTGTAACAAGGTGTCGAGTTGTATGATGCCGATAACTCCTGGATTGCATAAATCGATTTGCTACAGGTCAGAGGTAATCGACTTGCTACAGGTCAGAGGCACGGAGCTGCTGGATCAGCAAAAGAGGAACACTCCCAAAATTCGATGGTACCAGAGGAGAAATGCTCATGAAGCCGGCTCCACAACTGGCTCAATGCATAGGCTACTCCCGCTCCAAATGCGGCGAGTCTGTGCATACTATGTGTGTGCAAACCAATGCCCGGGCTCAAATCAATAACGCATTGCCGTCCGCAAATCACGGACACGCCAAAGGCGAGCTGAAACGAACGCCTTTATTCCCGCCCATGTTCAATGTTTTCGTTTTACCTTCAATGCCGCCTGTGCATCTGCAAGGCCGTCCTGAACAATTTCGAATGCTCTGGCCTGCCGTACAAGTTGTTCTCGACGCCCCAACAGAAGCTCGTCCATGCGTGTACCCAGTGCCTCGACACCATCGACATCTGCCTCCTGCTGCTCGCCCCAGTGTTCCAGCTGCTGTGTGGTCCATAACGATGGATCTCCACCAGATGATGCCACCTCGTTTGCGATAGCTGGAACGTTATTGGTAGACAGTTGGTCTTCGACACGTTGCAGCTTCTGGATTTCTGCTGATATGGAAGCTTGGTATGCTGCCACGTTATCAATCTGCACCAAAGGCCGCTCGGAGCGTCCGAGATAGACATGTCAGGTAGTCACTGGTACATTCGACGGAGGAATGAACACGGTGACACGCACCATGCAGCAGCCATAGGAGCACAGAAGTATCGAAACAGACGGACGAGAGGTCGTCGTGCAACACAAGCAAGGTAAGTACTTCTAGGGTCCTTGGTAAGACGAGCAACCGAGCAAATGCATTAAGGAGCAGAAAATGATGAGCTCGTGAAAGGATATGCCCGAGCCTTGAAGCACTACGTACTCGGAAGGCCTGAAGCAAGCATATGGAGCAGAAGCAATGAACGCAACAGATATTGCCAAAGAAGGGTGCCTCGCCTCTGGCGTCGTCATGTTGGAATTCACGTCATCATTAAGCCCAGTGACGTCTGATGCTACAGTAGTGTTGTACAGAGCCGCCCCTGCAGACAGTGACGCTGACAGGGCACCATTCGTTACGGATGCGGTCATAGTAGCTGCAACGCCGTCCAGCCG
Source organism: Cymbomonas tetramitiformis (assembly GCA_001247695.2). NCBI lineage: Eukaryota > Viridiplantae > Chlorophyta > Pyramimonadophyceae > Pyramimonadales > Pyramimonadaceae > Cymbomonas > Cymbomonas tetramitiformis. Next base: position 50,657 of record LGRX02033679.1, on the reverse strand, counting down.
GCTTGTGCCCTGAAGGCGGCGCTTGTGAAGGAGACTTCGTCGCGTGGAGTCCTCATTTCTCACTCGCACTACCACGAGAAATTCCACCACAAAACATAGCGCACCACCAGTAGCAGTGTCAGCGTAGCTTACATCGTCACCTTGCTGACTGGTCAGTGTCACCGACAAAAGCGTCACGTCGGAGGCCAGCACTATCTCTCTTGGGGCCGCGCTGTCCTCGTTCAGCACATCGGCAATTCCCTGTATCGACATAGCCTAGCTCATCGCCTCGACTTCTAGTGGTAGCATCTGAGCCAACAGCTCAATTCACAGCTCAACTTATTATCGCCTTCAGACAAAATAATAATATAATACAGTCATATAAGAGTGCAAATAATAGTGAGCTAGGAGATGCGTCAAGCTCGATGATGATATACAATCCTATAACAGTGCAACTGACAGTGAGCTAGGAGATGCGTCAAGCTCGACGAGGGTATACAATCAGATTCTTGTGCAAGTAGTGAGAATGAGCTAGGAGATGCGTCAAGCTCATCGATAATGGCATGCAATCATACACTTGTGCAAATAACCGTAATCTAATGTGCACATGCTGGATAATCATGCATTGCTTCCTTCTCATTCAACCCCTGAGCAGACCGTAAAGGTTCTGCTAACAGATGAATGCACAGTCGCGCGACACAGCCCTATACCCGAGAATCCCGAGCTGGGTCTCATAGAGCTGCACCTGACGCCAGGCGGCGTTTTCAGTAGTGCTTTGGTTGTGGTAAGCTTCTGCCTGTGCTCGCGCAAGCGCCACGTCGGCTGTGCCCGCAGAGATCAGGATTTCGGCGCTGAGTGCTCCTTCCTCCACCACAGAGACCACGAGCCGCGCTTCCGCATAGTTATCCTCTGCATCGGTCACGGAGTACAAATACGCATAGGTTCCTGGTGAGGCCAAGGTCACCCCTATACCAGGTGAGGGATCTGAATGGAGGCGGCACGTTTCCTAGGAAGAATGCCACTGCTACAGTCATTCTACAATCACAAAGGCATTTGAACTTCAATTTGTGCTCAGAAATCTTGATGAGGATCTTGATATACTATTTTAGTACACATACATATAGACACACATTCATCACTGCTAAATAAGTCGGATAAGATGTTGTGAGAAGTTTTCCGAGGTCAGCAAGATGAAGTAAATGTGCTGCATGATGCCCTGATACTCGTTCAGAATCGGATTGCTTGAGAATCATCTGGATGTTTAAGAAATGTTGTAAAGTCGGCAATGCTTTCATGATGTCGTTGGCTGTCGGTCTTTATAGCGAATGTAATCGCACTCGAGCGGCAGTCAGCTTTTGTGACAGTATTTGAGCAATTGGGGTTCCCACCTTAGCTGTGGTGGGAGATGCTGGTCAGTGAATGTATAAGTATACCGCAGATATCATTCAGGCTAGATGTATGCTCATACAAGCTTGTCATCGATTTTGCACATATTGGACATAAGACTCCTGTAATTCTAAAACTGTATTTCACACCGTAAATTCAAAATACATGATATTTGAATCGCGTAGTTTTTTGCCGAATTTCTAGTGCAATACTCTGATCAATACTAGTAGCTGAACACAAGGACGCTCACTCGAAACCGTTGGCATGGGTGACATCTCCATCATAAAATATCCAACTGCTGCAAACTGGGATCAACACACTCAGGTGCTCCATGTAGGTTGGAATTAGCCAAGCTCGATCTAAATTGCTTCGCTCAGATGTATTTCAGCATCGAAACGAATAATTCGAATGCAAACCATGCAACCAGGGCAAAATCAGAGCACTTAGACACCAATTTGGGCAGGTGCTAGAGCTTACCTGGCAGGCACTGGTGCACGCTGCTGAGTGTGCAGCCCCGACTGCTGCAAGTTGGACAGCTTGTGTCCTGCCTGACCACCAAAGAGGACGACACATCGCCTGCAGCATCATCCAACGCCACAGCATAGCAGGCGCCCGACCTATTCGCGGTCTGCGAGGCGCACGGCTCTAGCCTGGCAGCAGCCGCAGCATCTCCGTAGCGGATCATAACTTCACTCGGACCGTCGAATGTAATGACTGGAGGTGCAGTGTCCGCATCCTCGGTAAGTAAGCTGTCCCGTAGAGCGCATTCCACAGCTGAGCAAGTTCGATCCGGGCACACGTACTCCTGATTGGCACACTGCCACAGCACTCCCCTCCAACCCTGGCTGTGTCATTGCGTGGGGTTACATTCCCGATTCACCCAGTCACAGGTCCACGTGAATGCTACCTGTCATCGTATATTGCAGAAATAGTAGGAATTGTGAAATTTCGTTCTAAAAAAATCTGAGACCTTTGCAACCATGTTCTCAATGCCCTCTGAGTGTTGTGCCATGCTTTGCAGATGGCACATTGCGCACCACTAGGAAGCCACCATACCAACAAGCCACCACATTCCGCGGCGCGGCTTCTATTTACAACAGTTGATGTACGCTGCAGCTGACCACTGCACAAATGTCTGCTGAAATTCTCAACGCGGAGACTTCCTCCAATCCACCGTCACAATTACACTCCCGAATAAAACCAGGTGGAGGAAAGGAGTCAGCAGGGAAAGAAAAGAAGACATGCAGATCAATTCAGTACCGCCCCTAGCTTAAGTGAGAACCATGCAACACATATGCCAGGGATGCATGTTGCCAGGGATGTCTATTTCACACTTGGGGAATGGTATCGTTGGCGCATTTCCAAAAAACACCAACAAAATGCAGGAAACATCATCCACCAATCAGGGGCAAATATGCCTGCAACAAATCAAGGTATGTCTTACGCAAGGTCGACTTTACACAAAACTTCCGAAAATATCTTTATTCGATAAACATGTCGCTCAAAGCGATCTAAACATATTGCGTACTCCGGGTATGCAATTGACCCAGGCATTGAAAAGTTATGGTCGATACCGCTCAGTTATCTCCCATACTTAACCATACATAAGCGGAAAGTTAAATCGCTTATATCTCACGATCTAGAAAATCAGAAGTTTTGTGTAAAGTCGACCTCGCGTAAGACATACCTTGAAATGCTGCCACCAGTGCAGGCTGAATAATGGTGTGCTATACATGTCAGTCCTTACTATTCCACTATAGGGCGTGCGCGCAATACGAAAAGCTAATCAAAGGGTTTGGCAACAGAATTTGACCACGCTAAAGGGTTTCTGGTGCCGAACTGGTCGACATCTTTGGAGCAACGGAATGGCCATGTGTACAGTTTCGGCCGGTCACACTCACCGGGTTTACGATGGTGATGGTTCGGAACACGGACACGTTCTGCGGTGGCATGGCCTTGTCAAACACCAGCATCTCCACGGAAAACACAGTACCCACATCAGAGCTTGTGTTCAAGCAAGCCTGAATACCCTTCCCCACGAGCTCGTGGCCGGCGCAACCAGTGGAAAGGCAAGACTTAGGCGGGCAAACGAGCACCGCGTTGGTGAGATCGGCACCATCACCCGCCTGTGCCACAGCGCCCGGGTCACACAGAATGGTGGTGTCCTCCGTGCAGGACACATACGTTGCAAACTGCTTCACCTCCACGTAGGCCGATGGTACGTCAGCGGATGTTCTTAGATTGATGGAAGGCGGACCGATCTCCGGACTGTCCGACAATATTTCTGCACCGCTGAGGCTGCTGACGCACACACCTTCGCTGCTACATGCAACACCGTCCTCACACAGGCGCTCACCTATGGGGCATACTGGAGATAATGTGACGTTGCGATATGCGTATGCAGTGAGGCCCGCGCTGTTAGTGACCGAGAACTCGACGAGGTAAACGCCTGGCGGAGAGTTGGCGTCGAGGCAGCCAGCGACGCCCTTGTTGTGGAAGCGGTTGTCGACACCGTCTGATGTGCAAGCCAACACATACTTGGTCAGATCACCGTCCAGCTCGTCGCTTGCAGTAGCGCCCTGGTCGCACACCTGGCAGCATTCACAGATCCCATGCGCAGAGTGGTCAGATGAATATTCTCCGGCAGCCTGCATGGTATCATTTGTAGAAAATACAACGACTTCTGCACAGATGTACACGAGCCTGCGAGCCGTATCCGATTCAGTTCGATGGATTCTCAAAGCTCTCAGGCTGTTAGCTGCCCTTTTTCTTCCCTAATCCTCAAATCACATCGTTTCTCGTAGCAAATGTCAGTGCAATAAGTCGGCATGTGGACGGACGGGGTTGGGCCTGAAAGCGGTCTTCCCGGGCAAGATATGCCTTGCTCTCTTTTGCAGAGAAGCCTTGCATACAAAACTTGCACCATCTCCTCCATGAGGACAGTATTACAACATGGAGCCCTTTACAGGGTCACAACAAGCTCATTCATCATGTCAGAATGAGTTTGAGTGTGCAGGGCAACTCAATTATGTGAGAGATTGGAGCCTCTTGTAGTGGTAGTGTGCTGCTAAAAGGCGCTTTTTTGTGGAATATCGAGCGGAGATTAACAAGTCTTTGACATATCAGGAGGTTGCGTAAGTGGACGTTCATTCCAATTGCATAAATACAGTAAGACAATAACCGTCTTAATTCAAGTACAACGATGATGGCGACGAATCGTGGAGCAGCTTAACATGAGCGAGGACCAGTATAAGCTCATTCTCCCATCTGAACATCTGAAGCAGGGAGAGCACTTGATCGATGGAGTTTGTTTAGGAAGAGGCTTACTACATCCCACTGAGAGACGCCCTGGGCATTGTCATATGCGAACACGAGCATGGAGCGGCGTTGATGGGTGATCTCATTCGTGGGGCGTTCACATCAAACCTTTTGGCTGACGAATCCATGTGGACAGTTTACCCACAGATTGATCATATTGACCCGCTTGGCCCGTTTCACGGGTAGACAAAACTGAAAAGGAAATGAGAAAATGAGCATGTCACAAGATTGCTGGCAATGGGTGTTCTTTGTAGACAATTCGATGTTTTCAAATTCTTGATCAGCCGCAAAAATACATACGATGGCGACAAAAAAGTCTCAAACACAAAGAGAAGCAAATACAGTATGCACATACATAAAGAGGGAAATCGCCCAACCCCGTTTGTGCTATAATGCAGTGGAGGCAATGATCTTTCTCACATGCTCCTGATATCCATGAGAAGTGCTGCTTGCTTCTATCACCGCAAGTACAGTATAAGCCTCTGCCATAAAGTATACAAAAGGCATTTCACGAACAGCTCTGGCAAGGCGTACGCAGGCACAAGCCAGGTCTAGCTGGAGCTCCTCAGGACGCATCCGATAAGAAGGTTGAGGCACGAACCAGGTCTAGCTGGCGCTCGTCAGGGCACATCAGATAAGGTAGCCCTGGCGAAACCTGCACCTCCGCTGCGCCCAGGATCGCAAGCGAGGGTGGGACTGTGATTTCCTCCTCGTCCTCCTCCTCTGGCTGTCCAGCCAGTGAGAGGCACAGGCCGTTCACACTGCACTCTGAGGAACCCGAAGCGTTGCGTCCGCATATCCATTCATCCCTTCCACCAATGCCGATTCCAGCACACGGGTTGCGCACATAGATGCGCCGCCGAACCTCCACGGCAGCATTACCCGCGTGGTCACTCACAGAGTATGTCACAATGTACGGGGCATCATCAGAGGTTATGACGGAAGTGTCAATGCGCCCTGCCCCATAGCTGGTGACCGCTGAGGTTAAGTTCCCGTCCACATCATCGTGCGCCTCCACACCTAAAAAAATAAAGATAAATATTAGTTGGAGTTCACCATTCGACCATACATATGACCAGCGGCAGTTATTGCAGTAAGTGTTCTGAATTATGTCATGCTATCTGTGTTTACTATCGGATGCTTCTGTTGCTTGGTGCATGCCAGTCGCTTTGTAGCAAGCCAGAGTGTAATTAAACTTATGTCATGCTATGCCACATAGTCCGAAGGCGACTGCAAAATGCGGGCGCTCTTCAAGGACGGAAGGCATGCGCGTTGAAAAGCATGTGCCAAAACTAATTGTGTCAATGCGTGTTACTGAGGGGGCTGGAAACGGTTTTAGGGTGATATACCAGGCAGGACAAAAGGTTGGCCAACCTCCACCTCATGCAGCATGAGGACCGTCCCACTCTCGCTTTTTGCGAAGGTACCATCGCCCAGTAAGACCAGTGTGGGTGGCTCATCGTCAGCTGGGGGCACATACTCCGCAACCGTATCCTCTCCCTCACTGCTACCACCACTTATGATGCCAGTATCCAAGCAAATGCACGTGGTCTTGCCGTCGTAGGATTCGGAGCAGGAAGCACACACCACTCCTGGAATTTCCTCACACAAGTATGAGGGAAGCGGGCAAGACGCCACCACCCCCACGTGGCGCTCCACTGATGCTGCTTGGTTTCCGGCTTGGTCAACAGCGTTATAGACAATCAGAAAGGGCTCTTTGGTGATGCAGCAAGTGTCCACAGCATCCACCCCCGTGGCCACCACCTGGATATCGAAGCCATCCTGCGTGCGCTTGCTCCAGCCTAAGTTTCTTTCTTTGTCAGGCCGCCGACAACAACGCATGAGGATTATTATACAAGGGTCCATTTCTGATAACAGAGTCCACGTATGTGTGTCATGTCGTAGATACATGTGCGAGTATAAAGATTTCCCCAAAATTTCTCTGTGTGTGTATGCTTATCCTTGCGAATCCTTTGGCACCCCGTAGCCACAGGAGATTGCACTATGTACCCACGCCGGGGATCAAAGGATTCAGCACACCTTCGGGACACTCATCCGGATTCTCCGGAGCTCACAAGTGAAGAATGGGACCCCCTAAGCCTCGCTGCGCCAAATTTGGTGTGTGTGTGTATGTGTGTGTGTGTGCTTATGTTTAAATTGGAGCACAGTGGAATTTTAGTGGTTTCTGCCACGTGTAGATCAAATGACCCATGGCATGCTTTGCAGCTCTAGTGACGGTTTGTGTCCACGTGGAGTAGGCACAGAAACTAGACAAAAAGCTCGTGAAGCGACATTCGCTTCAGCTCTGTTTTTTTGCCGTCAGCAAAAGAACTTCACGAAAATATTACCTTCTGGGATATTTTCTGTGCGGCACACTGTAAAGTAATTTAAATCCCCTACTCCTGTAGAAGTAGGCAATCCGGAATCGGTACCAGCACAATGTCTGGTAGCCAAGACAGCACGCCCGCAGGGGACTCTGAGCCTACACCGCGTGGTGTAGGTCCCCCTGACGTGACTGTAACACCTCCAGTGCCTTCGCTGGAGGTGCAGATGCTGTTGCAACAGATGCAGCACCAACAGGAAGCCCACGATGCGGCGATGAAGATTCAACAAGCAGAGCGCAAGCAGCACGACCTGCAAGCTCAGCTGTTGACAGAGCAGATCAGTGCTCTGCGAGCCGACGCCGAGAAGGCTCGGCTAGCCAAGGACGAGACAGCACCGGTGACTTCGACTGGTGATGCGGAGCTGGAAAAGCTCAAGAAGCTTCCTTACTGTCCTTACGCGGCAGGGAACCCCTTTCCCCCGCGCCCAGACACCCTCCTTGACGCAATGCCGAAGCTCTTTGACCTCTACGGGGACAAGACACACGCGGCGTTGTGCAAGAAATCGAACTCCTCCATGAAGTACAAGCAGATGGTCTTGGGACCAGCACTGGCGTACTTCCACGACGCGATCGTCTTCGAGGAGACGACGGTTGACCTACTCCAGAACCTGCCCACCGCAGACTGGAGCCCACTTCTGGAAGAGCTCTGGGACCGGGTGATACGCGGACACAACACCAAGAAGGGGGTCTACGGGCTGTTGTGCAACCGGTACACCATGACCGGCTACAGAGCGATGCTGGAGGGAGACAACGAAGCTCACGGTGGAGCTGAGGTTGTCCGGGCGAAGCTGGCGTTCATGGAGCAGAAGATCTACTCTGGCACGGAGGGCGTGGTGGCAGACACCGTCCTGACCAAGTGGCTGGCCGAGTTCGACACGACCCAGGCCAAGAACGTGATGACGGTGACGGCGAAGCTGGCGGCAGGTGCTTCGACCCGAGCAAACCGTGGTGACTACCGTGTTGGAGGTGGTCGAGCTCCTCTTCCTAACCCTCAAGGCAAGGGCGGTAAGCCCGCCAACGCCCGAGGGAAGGGGAAGAATTAAATGTGCCTCGGGGCACCTGACCTAACCCCACTCGCTCCGGGGGTTCAGGTCAAGGAACGTACGATACAGGAGTATGTACGGGCCCGCAAGGGAGCATGGCGCGCTGGAGGCGCGAGCAGCGAAGCACTGCAGTGGATCGCTCGAGGAGCGAAGATGCGGTGGGTGAAAGGCCCGCCACCCGACTTCCACCACGGAACCTCTCTGCGAGATCTCACTCTGCAGCAGCAGGAATGGTTGGACATCGAGACTACCAGAGCGGTGAAGACTGGAGCATGTGTACGGGCACGACGAAGACGCCACGTTTCGAGGGTGTTTCTGGTGCCCAAGCCAGGCAGCGAGAACTCGTGGAGACTGGTCTACGACTTCCGGTGGCTGAACGAATTCTGCGTGAAGTCGAAATGCAAGATGGAGACGCTGAAGAAGCTGCGAAGGCTGGCGAGCCGGGGCGACTGGTGCTTCACCTTCGACCTCAAGGACGGCTACCACGCCATCGGGATCGACCCGGACTTCCAGGAGTTCATGCAGTTCGACGTCCAGGGAGTACTGTACCAGTGCGGTGCACTACCCTTCGGGTGGACGGACTCACCACGGATCTTTGTCAAGTTGATGAAGACTCTCGTGGAGCTGATTCGCTCCCCGCAAGCGGGGGAGGATCGGCACGAAGTGAAGAAGCTGAGAGATGGACAAGAAGTACGTCGACGCTGGGCTGTGAGGCGACGAGAAGGCGGACTGCGACGAGGCTCGGACAGAGCAGGGGCGAGGGTGCTGCCCTACATGGACGACTTCATGGTGATCACCAAGACGCAGGACGATGCCTTCGTGAAGAGGGGCCGCGTGGGCAAACTTCTTCCTCGACTTGGGTTGTTCCGAAACGAGAAGAAGGGTCACTGGGAGCCGACACAGCTAGTGGAACACTTGGGGCTCGAGGTGGACTTCGAGGAGGGCCTATTCCCGGTGACGGAAAGAAGACTCAAGAAGATCCACTCCAAGGCTACGGCGATCCTTTGCCGAGCTACTCGAGAACAACGCTGGGTGCAAGCGAGGGAACTGGCAGGGTTCAATGGACTCTGCCAGTCAGTGTACTTAGCAGTGTCGACAGCCAGACTGTACCTACGCGAGCTGTACTTTGTGCTCAACAAAAAGCACGGTTGGGGATCCAAGGTGAAGCTGACGAGGCAAGCCTGGGGAGACCTACAGTGGTGGGCCAAACTGCCAGCGACAAGCAAGTGGAATGGTCGCAAAATTTGGCGAAGCCCGACAAGGGCGAAGCTGCACACCGACTCCTCCATGTACGCCTGGGGAGGAGTGCTGAACCTGAAGAAGGAAGCACGCGGTTTATGGAGCGACGAGCTTCAGCAGCTGCACATCACCCATCTCGAGCTGGAGGGAAAGGTGGTGCGACTTTACTGCGACAACCAAGCCGTGGTTGCGATGCTCTCGCACTTCACGTCGCGGAACCTAGAGTTAATGCGACGTATGCGGAAACTCTGGCTGCTCCTGGACTTGCACGACATCGAACTGCAGGCGAGGTACATCCGCAGCGAGGCCAACGAGTGGGCGGATCGGCTGTCACGAGACGACTGGAGGATCAACAAGCGGTGGTTCAAGTACGCCGAGGAGCAGTGGGGCGAGCACTCCGTGGACCGCTTCGCCTCCGAGCTCTCGGCCCAGCTGCCGAGGTACTACAGTGCCTGGCACGACCCGGGCTGCGAGGGGGTGGACTCGCTGGCGTACGACTGGCGGGGGGAGCACAACTGGGTGAATCCTCCGTGGGGGCTACTCGACGAGGTGGCTCACAGGCTGCGAGAAGAAGGAGCAGCAGCGACGGTGGTGGCACCGTACTGGCCGGGGCAATCGTGGTTCCGAGAGCTGGAGGCGCTGGCTGCGGAGGTGGTGATCGTGCCCCGACGCAGGGACCTCTTCACTCCCAGCAGGCTGGGAGGGTCCGAGCTGCTCGGAGCCTCCAGCTGGGACGCAGTCTTGTTTCACATCCCCGGCTCCCAGTGAGCGTTCACTGGAGAGCGGGGGGTGTGGGGGCAGGACAAGGCGACGAGGAGATCAACAAGCCAGAAGAAGAGGTGAGACCCGGTTGCAAAATAGAGGTATTTTGGCCGGAGGACCAGGTGTGGTACCCTGGGACCGTGGGTGCCACAGGGGAAGATGGAAGAACGAAGATCCAGTACGACGACGGGGACGTCGAGAACGTCGTGCTGAAGGATATCGCTTATTTCCCTCAGAAAATGAAGAAGAAGAAGAAGAAGACGATCGGCAGCAGCAGGTGACAGCGACTCCGTGGAAGACTGCGCTGCTGAGACACTGGACGGAGAAGCTGGGGAAGAACCAGCACTCCGACACAGCAGCAGCGATGCAGGCAGTGACGCTGGAAAAATCGACGGCCGACAACTACGAGAGACACTGGAAGAAGTTCGTGAAGTTCTGCACCGAGGAGAACCTACGGTGGTTGCCGGCAACAGCAGCCACTGTGCAGTTGTACTTGGCCGCCCTACAGAAAGAGGTACGGTGAAGGGGACCTCCCTTCAGCCGTACTTGTCGGCCATCAACAGCTTCCACGAAGACTTCGGCTTCCAGGGACCAGCGAAGGGTCGTGCTGTCACACGTGCGGTGAAGGGCATCACAGCGATGCAGACAGCAGCAGCGGAGCAGCAGGACGTCACGGAGACGGTGAGAACTTTTCTGCCAGCTTCGGCAGTAAGGTGCGTACACAAAGCTGCTCTTCAGTTGCCTCTTGTGACTGTAGAGCAACGGAAGCTTCTCCGTGCTTGTGTGTACGTAGTTGTCTCCTTTGTGACTTTTGGCAGACCGCAGACGGGCACGGCGATGCTGCGGGAGAGCTTGCTGAGGGACAGCGACGGGCTCTCGATCGTGCTCGAGAAGGAGAAGGGCAAAAACCACCTCTTGTGTAAGAGGAGGCTCTACATCCCACGGGAGGGGGTAGCAGAGCTACACGAGCTGCTCGATCGGTGGGAGCAAGCTCGTGATGAAGATTGGCTGCAAGCTGCTACGACAAGTACAGCCAGAGCAGCAGACACGGCCAGCTACTGGAGGCTGCCGTGTGACAAGAAGAAGCAGTTCAAGAACGTTGATGCGCACGAGTGGATTGCTTGTGCCTTGGGGCACGTGGGTTGTGTCCCTCCGGAAGGGGGGCATTACACAGCCCACAGCACTCGAAAAGGTGCCACTACATGCTCACGAGCAGTGGGAGTAGTGATGGAGAAGGTGTGCTTCTTCGGGGGGTGGGTGCAGCTGTCTTCGGCAGCACACGCCTACATTGACCCCACAGCAGTAGCAGACGCCGACATGGTCTACTACTTCGGGTGGCTAACACCGGGATGGAAACAGACAGCAGCACCGATGGACTGAGAGGGTGCCGGCACTTATCTCTGAAGACATGGCAATGATCCGTGTGCAAAAGAAATGTTTAAATTGGAGCACAGCGGAATTTTAGTGGTTTCTGCCACGTGTAGATCAAATGACCCGTGTCATGCTTTGCAGCTCTAGTGACGGTTGGTGTCCACGTGGAGTAGGCACAAAAACTAGACAAAAAGCTCGTGAAGCGACATCAGCTTCAGCTCTGTTCTTTTGCCGTCCCTACCCACCCAACCCAGAAATCTCTGTTCACTTTGCAGAGGTTTATTTCATGAAAATACATCCATCAAAAGTAGACTTTAACTAACACTGTTAAGTCTGGCTGGTAGCTTAGACAGCACTGGTCAGACAAAAGCTATTTTGTGTAATGGATGGCCCTCATGGGCAGGCAGTGTGCCTTTTGGCAATGATCCGTGTGCAAAAGAAATCCTTGGACAGACTCCTTGTCGCCACAGAAGACCAGCTGCATTATGTACCCACGCCGGGGATCAAAGGGTTCAACACACACTTTGGGACAGTCATCCGAATTCTCCGGAGCCCACTTGTGAAAAATGGGACCCCCTAAGCCTCGCTGGGCCACCTGAGCCCCCGTGCATCTGCAGCGCCGGCTCGTCGCTGCCGTATCTCTGAAGCCGCTTCATCCCTGCCCCCCTAGTTGCACGAGCCATCTCTCCACCACCAAGCCTACGCTCAGGACCATCCCTCTGCTACCCAAGCCTCACTAGACCACCTGAGCACCTCTGCAACTGCCATGCTGGCGCACTGCTACTGTATTTCTGAAGCCGGCTGACCTCCGCCCCACGAGCCGCTCGAGCCATCCTTTCACCACCAAGCCCACATTTGTGACCGCTGCCCTCTACCCGCTCTATCTAGATCCTGGTCTCCGGAGAGCCTGCCCACCCACGCCACGGCCGGAACCCTTGAGGCCTGTCTCGATTGGCTGAGATTGTGTGTGTTTATCCTTCATGGACCGACTCCTTTGGCACCCATGTGCGGGGGTATAGGGGCTTTTCTAGATCGGGGGCAATCTGAACATTAAAATGAATTGTCCGCCCCTGATGTGGACTTCCCCCATGTACATGAAGTATCCGCCCCCGATCTGGACTCCCCCACCATATATATATATATACAACGGTGTATATATGTAAACACGCATGCGCCGTCCCGCAGTGCGTGGATAATTTGGGCAAGCATGGCCGAGGCTGACTTAGTTGCAAGTACCAGGGTGAGCACAGAAACTCACCGTATCATCATAAGCTACGGCCCCGTCATCTGTGTAGACATCTCTCTGGCGGAGCTCCACGTACACCGCGCCGAGCAGTGTCAAGGTCGGGGCTTCCTCATCAGGTGTCACCAGTGGCTCCTCGTATTCGTCATTATACACAAGATCAGCGACTGAAAGCATCGGGGGGGGAGGTGAGGCAGGAGGAGCAGGTGGCTCAACCGAATACAGGCCGTTGGATCCCATGAGTGCATTGGAGTATGTGTCTGAGACAAGCGGGGACGATAGTGGGGCTTCAGTGGGGGCCGAGGGCTTCGTAGTGGGAGAAATAGAGGGCGATGCTGTGGGGTATGTGCTTGGAGGGGTGGTAGGGGATGCAATGAGGTCTGGGCCGTAAAGTGAAGGGGGATCTGTGACTGAGGTAATAGGTGGTCGTGACGGGGATACAGTGGAGACTGCATTGTCTTGGGACACAGACAAAGCGCTGGCAGAGCCATATGCACTGCCGGAGAAAATGGTGGCCGTTTGATCCCTTAGCTGGGTGATGAATGCGTCTGATGAGCCAGAAGAAGATCCACCAATGAAAGCAGTGGTGGATGTGACATGCACACTGCCCGCAACAATCGATGTGATCTGCACATCCGATGAAGCGACCCCTGCAGCAGCAGCCATCATAGAGCTGAAATCTGCAGCGAAGACGCTATAGTAGGTGGTATTGTCAAAATCAATTATGCTAAGATCCGAAAATGCTATAGTGGAGGTGACAGTGGTGGCAGCCGATGTCGCTGGATTTATAGTCGTCAGGGGTAAACTTTGGCCCGTAGAGGGCGTTGTTGTGGGGTTGTCGCTGAGAAAAGTGGGCAAGGTGGCATTGATCGGGGAGGGGGTAGGTGGGGATGTGGTGGGAGGGAAGGTTGGAGATGCAGAGATAGTAGCTGTTGTGGGGGAAGCGGTAGGGAACGCAGTGGGTATAGAGGTGCCTGGGCTTGATGTGGGTGACACGGAAGAGGGTGAAGAGGTGGGGGCTCTGGTGGGAAAGGTGGTAGGGGACGGGGTATAGAGGTGCCTGGGCTTGATGTGGGTGAAATGGACGAGGCGCAGCTGTGGGGGTTTTGGTGGGAGAGGTGGTAGGGGACGCGGTGGGTAAAGGGGTGCTTGGGCTTGATGTGGGTGGCATGGACGAGGGTGCAGAGGTGGGGGTTTTGCTGGGAGAGGTGGTAGGGGCCGCAGTGGGTAAAGATGTGCTTGGGCTTGATGTGGGTGACATGGACGAGGGTGCAGAGGTGGGGGTTTTGCTGGGAGAGGTGGTAGGGGGCGCAGTGGGTAAAGAGGTCGGGGAGGTGCTCGGGCCTAAGGTGGGTGTCGCAGAAGTGGGTGTGGAGGTTGGGGAGAGACTAGGGGAGCCAGTTGGGGACACAGTTGGTGGTAAGGTGGGGGAGCCGCTTGGACCTCGGGTGGGTGACACGGAGGGCATGGCAGTTGGAGGTGTGGTAGGCGATACAGTGGTTGGAGAAGACGTGGCGACAATAACCGTCCCATTGATACGTGAGACCGGGAGTCCGCTCTCATTTTTGAAGATCACGGTTCCTGTCAGGCTGGTGGCTCCGATCGAGAAGCCGCACATTGTGATAGAGCAGACACCCTCAGTGCACATAGTGGCGGCCGTGAAATTCCAGGCAAGCAAGGTGGATCCAGCCGGGACTATAGAAGAGGCAAGGGCCATGGAGGATATGTTACTGTTCATGTTTGTGACAGTAAAGCATGTGGTGGTGGTCAGCCCGGTCCATAAAACGGTGATGGTCTCACTGCCACCTGGCTGGAGGGTAAGTTGTGGTGGTGGAGGGCTTGGCGGTGGGGGTGAGGGCGGGGGGAGGTGAGGGAGGTGAGGGTGGAGGTGGACTAGGCGGCGGTGGTGAAGGAGGGGGAGCGGTGATGGTGGTGGAGGAGATGGCGGGGGTGAGGGCGGCGGAGGTGAGGGTGGAGGTGAGGGTGGGGGTGGGGATGGCGGAGGGGAGGATGGTGGAGGTGGCGATGGTGGTGGAGGTGATGGTGGGGGTGAAGGTGGTGGGCTTGGTGCTGAAGCGGTGGGTGTTGCTGTTGGGGATGCAGTGGGTGAGGTAGTGGGTGTCATTGTTGGGGATGCAGTGGGTGAGGTGGTGGGTGAATCCGTGGGTGAGGTGGTGGGTAGCTTGGTGGTAGGTGAGACGGTGGTGGGGAAGACAGTGATGGGCGAGTAGGTGGGTGAGGAGGTGGGGGGTTGGTGATGGGGAGGAGGTGGGAGGGTTGGTGATGGGGAGGCGGTGGGTGGGAAGGTTGTGGGTGAGGTGGTGGGTGTCGTTGTTGGGGATGCAGTGCTGGGTGAGGTGGTGGGTGTCGTTGTTGGGGATGCAGTGGGTGAGGCGGTGGGCGAAGAGCTGGGTGTCGTTGTTGGGGATGCAGTGGGTGAGGTGGTGGGTGAGGTTGGAGTCACAGTCGGGGTTGTAGTGGGCGAGGTTGTGGGTGAGGTGGTGGGTGTCGTTGTTGGGGATGTGGATTTAGTGGGTGAAGTGGTGATGGGAGAAACCGTGGGTGAAGTGGTGATGGGAGAAACCGTGGGAGAAGTGGTGGTGGGAGCAGCTGAGGATTGGGCACCATCCATTGCGGTTCCATAGTTGAGGAATGTGGTCACGTGGGACACGTAAGACGTTGTGCCCACGAGCTGTGCGTTATATGAAACGTCCCTAAGTAGAATGTAGTCCCCGCAACAATCAGAATGAACGATTCGAGCCGCTGTATGCGCCTTGCAGCAAGGACGTGCTTTTTTTACACCATTTCCCCTGGAACGTGCTATACATTGGTTGAATCCCTGGCATTGATTGGCCCACAGCACGACGATGCATGGACAACAATTCTGCCCGGTGCCCACAGGAGCAATCGATGCCACTTGGTTTAGAAGTGCTAGTCGAATACTAGCAGGCATCAATTGTCTAAACCAACCTAGAATAATTCGACTAGTACTTCCTTCAGCGGGCGTCAATTGCTAAGCAAATGAACTAATTTGATTTTGTTTAAATTGTTGACAGCGCAATTTTAATGGTTTCAAAAGACGGTCCCTGATCGAACTGAGTCTGTACCCCTGACTGTGACAGTGCCGGTTCGAATCGTCCAAGAGTAGACGAGAACCGGGCATCAGTACACGTGGATTTCCGAACCGACACGGACTCAGCTATGTTAGTTTGCACTAACCACGCACCCAAACCAGAATCTTTGTTTCAGTTGCAAGACAATAATAATAGTTGAAGTATCCACAAATAGACATTCAATGGCTGAACACTTAACTCAGATAGAGCTGGTAGCTTAGACATCGCCGGCTAGACACATGCTGTATATGGAATTGACAAAAAGCATTGCGTTTTTGGCAGAATATTGTGTGTACAAGAAGAAACGAAAATATATGTGCGCAATATGATTGTTTCCGGCAGTAGCAAGATTCTAGCACAGCTCTAAACCTTGCCTACAACCTAGCCGATATGGCAAGTCCAATATTGAATGATGAAGGTGCAAATGCGCAAGAAATCAGAAACTTTCATTAAGTTTGAAGATGCTGCCGATATGTGAGACACAAGGGGCTCAACATCATTTGAGGACCACAGAGCACGAGTTACAGGGACTTTGATGCTCTCTCCTTCAAGATGCCAATGCGCGAGGCACGAGAGGATTACTCGCACATGCCGATATCAATGAGGGGGGGAATTTCTGGCAATGATTTGAGTCTGGGTGGATAGGCCAATGCACAAATCAGGCATGGGCATGGATGCAATCTTAAGCCGTCATTCTAGACAATAGAGATTGATGATGTATAAGGCTCATCGGAAACATCCGCGGGCTGCATACAATTTAGTCAGCCAAGCGAGCTGAGCGAGCTGTGTGGGCAGCGCTCCAGTAAAGTTGTTAGAGCTGAGGTACCTGGATAAATCACACCGACGAGATCAGTCACTCTTGCTTGCACGTCACGCAGTGAGTGTGACACACGAGGGGCTCGACATCAATTGAAGACCCCAGAGCACGAGTTACAGGGGCTTTGATGCCCTCTCCAGTCTGTAGAGACACCTGGGCATACTAAGGGCCTCACGGTATTTGTTTTGGTATATTGCACGGATAAATGAAGACGTCGTTATTGGCATCGCAAGAATCCAGGAAAAGTAGACCGCGTTCACAGGTAAAAGAAAATTACGAGACAGTGGCACACAATACATGCATGCATTCACATATCATTTCTGTCACCTTCTGTCATATAATTTTTTGTCATATGGCTTCACAGTATCATGCAAAGAGATCATAAACGGGGAGCAAGGAAAGTCCTAAGGTCAAATGTATAGGCAAGCATCACTGCAGTGTCTCAACAACGTAGTCTGCTAGCCTTATCTCGGCTCAGATATACAACGCTGGGTGGCGTGATCTAAGCGAAAGGCACTTACAGATCATTTATCGACCGCCACAAGGAACCAAGCTGTGTAGGTAATGATGAGGTGCAAGTATTCTCGGACACATCGCTGTGACAAATTGCCTCCCCCTCCTTGTTTACAGAACACAACGTTCCACACAGTGTCTACATATTTGCATACTCCAACAAATTATATATACAAATTTATATAGGGTATATATATGTACATGTGCGTGTGTGGATTACATGAAGCTTAAACAACTAAAATCCCGAAAACCCTCAATATTCTTGTTCCGCGTACAACAAATTTACCACTGAGGCACCTCAACACTCACATCACTAGATTATAAAGTGGTCGCTTATACACAAAGTGGGGCACAACGCAGCCCCAAAACAGTAACGCCACCTCTCAATTGTCACCGCCACCACGAGGGTGCGGGCTTTGTGGCGTCACCTCTCAGCCGTCGCAGCCACAACGAGGGTCTGTCTGGGCTTTGAAGCGCCACCGCTCAGCCGTCACAGCCACAACGAGGGTCTGTCTGGGCTTTGCAGCGCCACCTCTCAGCCGTCGCAGCCACAACGAGGGTCTGTCTGGGCTTTGAAGCGCCACCTCTCAGCCGTCACAGCCACAACGAGGGTCTGTCTGGGCTTTGCAGCGCCACCTCTCAGCCGTCGCAGCCACAACGAGGGTCTGTCTGGGCTTTGCAGCACACCTCTCAGCCGTCGCAGCCACAACGAGGGTCTGTCTGGGCTTTGCAGCGTCACCTCTCAGCCGTCACAGCCACAACGAGGGTCTGTCTGGGCTTTGAAGCGCCACCTCTCAGCCGTCACAGCCACAACGAGGGTCTGTCTGGGCTTTGCAGCGCCACCTCTCAGCCGTCACCACGAGGGTGCGGGCTTTGTAGCGTCACCTCTCAGCTGTCGCCACGACTACCTCGCGCGCCACCCTCCTGAGGGTGTGGGCTTTGTAGCGCTACCTCTCATTAACTGCAATGCCGGTACACTGTTGTTAAGCCTCCGACGCCGGTAAGTCGCTGATCGAGCCACCCCGTCCACAGGATGTGTGTGTGTGTATGCGTATCCTTGCAACTCCTTTGGCACCCCGTAGCCACAGAAGACTATGTACCCACGCCGGGGATCAAAGGATTCCGCACACACTCCGGGACACTTATCCGGAGCTCAATAGTGAAGATTGGGACCCCCTAAGCCTCGCTGAGTCACCCGAGCCCCTCTGCATCTGCACCACCAACCCAGTGTTGCCTTGTGCCTAAAGCCGGATCATCTCTGCCCTTCGAGCTGCGCAAGCCATATCTCCACCACCAAGCCCACGCGCAAGTCCACCTCTCTGCTCCCTGAGCCTCACCGGGCCACCTGAGCCTCGCTGCGACTGCACTGCCGGCGCACTGCTGTTGTATCTCTGAAGCCGGCCCACCCTTGCCAATCGAGCCACCCCTCCACCACCAAGCTCATGTCCCACGCCGCCACGCTGCCCCCTACAACCTGATCTCGAGGGAGCCTGCCCACCCACGTCACCGCCAGAATGCCCAAGCGCTGGCCCAAGGGGCTGAGAATGATACATTGGGTTGCCCTCATCCGAACTTGTGCATCCGCCACCGACTTGCGCCTGACGCCCTCTACCCCTAGCATCAACTCCCCATGATTGAAGCCCTTGAACTGATTGCCTTGCGAGGTGGCCGCGAACTTGAGCAATGCGCCCCGCAATTTCGCCGTAACTGTCGTGCCGTACTGTTCCTATTTGGGGTCCCATCCCCACGGTTGCCTGTGTGTCCCAAGCCCTCCCGGTGGCTTATAAATCACCACCCGGTCGTCGCCTTCCCAATAGCTGTTCACGGTTAGTTCCGGCACGGCCAACAACCTCGCCGGTAGGGCATGCACGGAAGCTAATGAGGTGCCGCATATTGACGTGCAACCTGTTGTAAGTGGTCATCGCTGCCAGGATGGGCCCCCGGGCTTTGAGGGACCCGGCATGTGTCAGCTCCACCCGCGGATCTCCCCACATCTCCCCCATCATTCTCATCAGTTCCCCCAATGCCATCAACCCCGCCCGCCCCCCAATAAGCCCGGCCACCCGCATGCTCGCCCCCATCAAGGAGGCCACCCCTCCCTCCGCCAAGGCCATTGCTTGCTCCGGCGAGGCCCCACTCTCGTCCTGAGTCCAGACCCCACCCTCCGGGCCCGGCGATGAAAGGTCATCCCACTCATTCAAGATATCCTCGACACTTGACGCCGCCTGGCTGGGCCCGCCTATGACTGCCCGCGCCGCTCCAGATCGCGCCTCAGCGATGCCCCCTCCTTGACCCTCCACAACGTCCTGATGCTCCGCCCCCCACCGCACATCCGCCATGCTCTCCAAAAGCTTTGATGCAATCGTGCCTGCCTCACCATCCCCACCGGAAGCCTGCCTAGACCGCTCACGATGCGTTCCCTCAGATTCCTGCGTTCCACCGTCTGCACGTGGTGGGGCACTTGGAGCATGGCCCTATTGGACGTCGCTGCATATGGGTGCTGATTTTCAGAGATCCTTTGATGCGGGCGAGATGTTGCAAGGAGGTGATGAGAGTGGAGTAGGCATGTTCACATTCCGCCTGGGCAGGTTTGCAGCTGGTGAGGAGAACACTGAGTACATCGAACAGCAGTGAACGAGCTCTTATTTGGGATCCGTGCTACTGCCAGCAGCTACAGAGGGGGGATGTTGGAAAGTTGCGCTCGCATAAGAAGACATATGTGTTGTGCAGTGATAACAAAAACATTGGTGTCCTCATCGTTTGTCTAAAGATGCGTGTACAATCCCTTTCGATCGCGTTGCTTTGTTCATGGGCACTGTAATGTAGTATTGTTTCACGATGTGCACGTGTTTGCGACAGCTGTCACAAACCTTGGCTTCTCATGGGATCGAAGCCATGGTTTATTGCTGGTGACACGCGCACGGGCTTACATGGAGGGCCCCCCTCGGTGACCCACATGGGGTGGCTCAATTTCGGATGCTTGGGCTGTGACCCATGTTGCAGTGGTATGAGGTATTGTTTACTATGACAGAGGTCATATCCTCTGGGCATCGCTTTATTTGTGAGAAGAGTATGACAGCTACAGATACTAATGGTGTCATGGAGCGGACAGTTATCTTTGATGTCATCAATGGTTATTAAGATCGACAAGATATACATGATTACGTCAGCGATGACATCAGCACGCTTTCCACGACCTGTTACTGGCTGACTAGATCTGCTTAATTAAGTGACCTGTAGGGAGTAGCAGTTTAGCTGGCATCCTAGTGGTATATGATTGTGGCGCTCGTTGAGCTTTGACTAGTGGACTCATTATTGGTTTGCTCTCGTAACTGGCTGTTAGGGAAGACTGCTAAAAGACTGTGAAAACAGACTCATACAAGATTTTGGAGTGTGGTATTTGATGATTTTTGCACAGCAGAGCGTTGGAGGATTAACCGTAGTGATGAACCTTTCAATGCTGAATGAACTTGAGTAGAGAGATGCGATCAGCCAAGCCGCTTTGTACGAGTGTTTTAGGTTCTGGGGTATTTAGGAACTGTTTGAGTATTTTAGGTAACAAAAACGAACCATTTTAGGGATGTTTGTTTGTGGAACTTTGAGCTTTGGATTTGGACCTTTGGAACACCTATCATTTTAATAGCCTTGTAATGGAATCTCTCCCCCGTCCCGCAATCTCTGCCTTGGTGCTATGGACAAAAGTAAACGCATTCGCAAATTGTATATCATGCACGTTGCAGCCGCTATGTATTCAATGCATGCTATGCGGTGCGCCGGCAATTAGTTTGTGTGTACAAGAGAGACTGTGTAATTGTATTCCAGAGAGAAACTTGATGGCCAAATGATATCTCCAAATAAGTTGCATTGATTGGGATTTGATATGCATAAGATAATTGTAGGCTAAGACAAGACGCACAGTTTCTTTATGGCGAGCAGCTTGCCCAGCTCTGTAGGTATCGCTCCAGTAAGAATGTTGCCATTTAACTTCCTGTCAATTAGCCCGTACCACATCAATCTCATATATCCATCATTTTCCGTATCAATCAGATGTATGCAACAACACGAGTGGCAAATGGCAACGGTAATGGCAGCTGTCAAAAACAAGACCAAGCGGACCTTGATGCTGCCTCGGCACACGCAGACGGTGCAACGTGTGATGCTGGAGATTTGGCCATGAAATGAGATTTCCGCACATAATCGCCATCGGCAACACAGGGTATTTCTGAATGATGATATTTTTTCCTTTTCTTTTTCAAAAAAAGTCGGTCAGCGGGTATTGGACCCTAGTCTCTTGCATTGATAGCCAAGCGTTTTACCACTAAACTACTCCGCCACTCGTGGTGTTTATATCGTGTCACTTTTTATTGCTTGTAATATTATTGCATTTTATGAATCTAATTAGAGACGATCCGAATCTGCTTTCCAACCCGCTGGATCTGTAATCGGCATCGGGTCGATCGAGTCTGTAGAGACACCTGGGCATACTAAGGGCCTCACGGTATTTGTTTTGGTATATATATTGCACAGATAAGTGAAGACGTCGTTATTGGCATCGCAAGAATCCAGGAAAAGTAGACCGCGTTCACAGGTAAAAGAAAATTACGAGACAGTGGCACACAATACATGCATGCATTCACATATCATTTCTGTCACCTTCTGTCATATAATTTTTTGTCATATGGCTTCACAGTATCATGCAAAGAGATCATAAACGGGGAGCAAGGAAAGTCCTAAGATCAAATGTATAGGCAAGCATCACTGCAGTGTCTCAACAACGTAGTCTGCTAGCCTTATCTCGGCTCAGATATACAACGCTGGGTGGCGTGATCTAAGCGAAAGGCACTTACAGATCGGTTAACCACCGCAATCCAATGGAACCAAGCTCTGTAGGTATTGATGAGGTGCAAGTATTCTCGGACACATCGCTGTGACAAATTGCCTCCCCCTCCTTGTTTACAGAACACAACGTTCCAAACAGTGTCTACATATTTGCATACTCCAACAAATTATATATACAAATTTATATAGGGTATATATATGTACATGTGCGTGTGTGGATTACATGAAGCTTAAACAACTAAAATCCCGAAAACCCTCAATATTCTTGTTCCGCGTACAACAAATTTACCACTGAGGCACCTCAACATTCACATCACTAGATTATAAAGTGGTCGCTTATACACAAAGTGGGGCACAGCGCAGCCCCAAAACAGTAACACCACCTCTCAATTGTCACCGCCACCACGAGGGTGCGGGCTTTGTGGCGTCACCTCTCAGCCGTCACAGCCACAACGAGGGTCTGTCTGGGCTTTGAAGCGCCACCTCTCAGCCGTCACAGCCACAACGAGGGTCTGTCTGGGCTTTGCAGCGCCACCTCTCAGCCGTCACCACGAGGGTGCGGGCTTTGTAGCGTCACCTCTCAGCTGTCGCCACGACTACCTCGCGCGCCACCCTCCTGAGGGTGTGGGCTTTGTAGCGCTACCTCTCATTAACTGCAATGCCGGTACACTGTTGTTAAGCCTCCGACGCCGGTAAGTCGCTGATCGAGCCACCCCGTCCACAGGATGTGTGTGTGTGTATGCGTATCCTTGCAACTCCTTTGGCACCCCGTAGCCACAGAAGACTATGTACCCACGCCGGGGATCAAAGGATTCCGCACACACTCCGGGACACTTTTCCGGAGCTCAATAGTGAAGATTGGGACCCCCTAAGCCTCGCTGAGTCACCCGAGCCCCTCTGCATCTGCACCACCAACCCAGTGTTGCCTTGTGCCTAAAGCCGGATCATCTCTGCCCTTCGAGCTGCGCAAGCCATATCTCCACCACCAAGCCCACGCGCAAGTCCACCTCTCTGCTCCCTGAGCCTCACCGGGCCACCTGAGCCTCGCTGCGACTGCACTGCCGGCGCACTGCTGTTGTATCTCTGAAGCCGGCCCACCCTTGCCAATCGAGCCACCCCTCCACCACCAAGCTCATGTCCCACGCCGCCACGCTGCCCCCTACAACCTGATCTCGAGGGAGCCTGCCCACCCACGTCACCGCCAGAATGCCCAAGCGCTGGCCCAAGGGGCTGAGAATGATACATTGGGTTGCCCTCATCCAAACTTGTGTATCCGCCACCGACTTGCGCCTGACGCCCTCTACCCCTAGCATCAACTCCCCATGATTGAAGCCCTTGAACTGATTGCCTTGCGAGGTGGCCGCGAACTTGAGCAATGCGCCCCGCAATTTCGCCGTAACTGTCGTGCCGTACTGTTCCTATTTGGGGTCCCATCCCCACGGTTGCCTGTGTGTCCCAAGCCCTCCCGGTGGCTTATAAATCACCACCCGGTCGTCGCCTTCCCAATAGCTGTTCACGGTTAGTTCCGGCACGGCCAACAACCTCGCCGGTAGGGCATGCACGGAAGCTAATGAGGTGCCGCATATTGACGTGCAACCTGTTGTAAGTGGTCATCGCTGCCAGGATGGGCCCCCGGGCTTTGAGGGACCCGGCATGTGTCAGCTCCACCCGCGGATCTCCCCACATCTCCCCCATCATTCTCATCAGTTCCCCCAATGCCATCAACCCCGCCCGCCCCCCAATAAGCCCGGCCACCCGCATGCTCGCCCCCATCAAGGAGGCCACCCCTCCCTCCGCCAAGGCCATTGCTTGCTCCGGCGAGGCCCCACTCTCGTCCTGAGTCCAGACCCCACCCTCCGGGCCCGGCGATGAAAGGTCATCCCACTCATTCAAGATATCCTCGACACTTGACGCCGCCTGGCTGGGCCCGCCTATGACTGCCCGCGCCGCTCCAGATCGCGCCTCAGCGATGCCCCCTCCTTGACCCTCCACAACGTCCTGATGCTCCGCCCCCCACCGCACATCCGCCATGCTCTCCAAAAGCTTTGATGCAATCGTGCCTGCCTCACCATCCCCACCGGAAGCCTGCCTAGACCGCTCACGATGCGTTCCCTCAGATTCCTGCGTTCCACCGTCTGCACGTGGTGGGGCACTTGGAGCATGGCCCTATTGGACGTCGCTGCATATGGGTGCTGATTTTCAGAGATCCTTTGATGCGGGCGAGATGTTGCAAGGAGGTGATGAGAGTGGAGTAGGCATGTTCACATTCCGCCTGGGCAGGTTTGCAGCTGGTGAGGAGAACACTGAGTACATCGAACAGCAGTGAACGAGCTCTTATTTGGGATCCGTGCTACTGCCAGCAGCTACAGAGGGGGGATGTTGGAAAGTTGCGCTCGCATAAGAAGACATATGTGTTGTGCAGTGATAACAAAAACATTGGTGTCCTCATCGTTTGTCTAAAGATGCGTGTACAATCCCTTTCGATCGCGTTGCTTTGTTCATGGGCACTGTAATGTAGTATTGTTTCACGATGTGCACGTGTTTGCGACAGCTGTCACAAACCTTGGCTTCTCATGGGATCGAAGCCATGGTTTATTGCTGGTGACACGCGCACGGGCTTACATGGAGGGCCCCCCTCGGTGACCCACATGGGGTGGCTCAATTTCGGATGCTTGGGCTGTGACCCATGTTGCAGTGGTATGAGGTATTGTTTACTATGACAGAGGTCATATCCTCTGGGCATCGCTTTATTTGTGAGAAGAGTATGACAGCTACAGATACTAATGGTGTCATGGAGCGGACAGTTATCTTTGATGTCATCAATGGTTATTAAGATCGACAAGATATACATGATTACGTCAGCGATGACATCAGCACGCTTTCCACGACCTGTTACTGGCTGACTAGATCTGCTTAATTAAGTGACCTGTAGGGAGTAGCAGTTTAGCTGGCATCCTAGTGGTATATGATTGTGGCGCTCGTTGAGCTTTGACTAGTGGACTCATTATTGGTTTGCTCTCGTAACTGGCTGTTAGGGAAGACTGCTAAAAGACTGTGAAAACAGACTCATACAAGATTTTGGAGTGTGGTATTTGATGATTTTTGCACAGCAGAGCGTTGGAGGATTAACCGTAGTGATGAACCTTTCAATGCTGACCTCAAGTCCATTGCTTCGGTAATCTCTTTGTGTCTGCAGCTGGGTATCACGCTACCGCTGGTGCGGGAGGTGTCGGCAGTGGAGACCAGGCGGTGCGCATGTGGTGGGGAGCGCATTTGGATGAGTTCGGCTACCACTGCTAGACCTGTAACCGCCGGGGCATGTTCACACATGTTCACACATCGTCATGATGCCGTACAAGACGTGCTGGTGGATATGTCGCGCACTCAAGGTGTATGACCCAGCCTCCATGAAGAAGTCGAGCGTGTATACCACCATAGCTACTCGCCACGGTGGAGGCCGGACACGGACGGTGCTCAACTGCGATGGGCGGGGGGGACATCTCATCATCGGCGTGGTAGTTGGGTTCCCTTGTGCACCGTCCTTTGAGCGGCGGGCGACGCAGGTGCCTTTGCACACGGCAGAGAGAGACAATCGGCGGAAGGTCACCCTTTATGGCGACGTCTCTCCGCATAGGCTGGTGCCTTTTGCGGTGGAGACCTTTGAGGGGTTGGGTGTTCCGACAAAGAGGCTCTTGGAGGAGTGTGCTAGAGCCAGGCAAGATTGACTTGATCCCGAGCTTGTGTCATATTGCGGCCAGAAGATAATGGTCACATTGCAAGGAGATTATGCGCTCAGGCTGCACAGCAGAGCGTTGGAGGATTAACCGTAGTGATGAACCTTTCAATGCTGAATGAACTTGAGTAGAGAGATGCGATCAGCCAAGCCGCTTTGTACGAGTGTTTTAGGTTCTGGGGTATTTAGGAACTGTTTGAGTATTTTAGGTAACAAAAACGAACCATTTTAGGGATGTTTGTTTGTGGAACTTTGAGCTTTGGATTTGGACCTTTGGAACACCTATCATTGTAATAGCCTTGTAATGGAATCTCTCCCCCGTCCCGCAATCTCTGCCTTGGTGCTATGGGCAAAAGTAAACGCATTCGCAAATTGTCTTTCATGCACGTTGCAGCCGCTATGTATTCAATGCATGCTATGCGGTGCGCCGGCAATTAGTTTGTGTGTACAAGAGAGACTGTGTAATTGTATTCCAGAGAGAAACTTGATGGCCAAATGATATCTCCAAATAAGTTGCATTGATTGGGATTTGATACGCATAAGATAATTGTAGGCTAAGACGAGCACGCACAGTTTCCTTAGGTTTGTCAGCTTGCCCAGCTCTGTAGGTATCGCTCCAGTAAGAATGTTGCCATTTAACTTCCTGTCAATTAGCCCGTACCACATCAATCTCATATATCCATCATTTTCCGTATCAATCAGATGTATGCAGCAACACGAGTGGCAGATGGCAACGGTAATGGCAGCTGTCAAAAACAAGACCAAGCGGACCTTGATGCTGCCTCGGCACACGCAGACGGTGCAACGTGTGATGCTGGAGATTTGGCCATGAAATGAGATTTCCGCACATAATCGCCATCGGCAACACAGGGTATTTCTGAATGATGATATTTTTTCCTTTTCTTTTTCAAAAAAAGTCGGTCAGCGGGTATTGGACCCTAGTCTCTTGCATTGATCGCCAAGCGTTTTACCACTAAACTACTCCGCCACTCGTGGTGTTTATATCGTGTCACTTTTTATTGCTTGTAATATTATTGCATTTTATGAATCTAATTAGAGATGATCCGATTCTGCTTTCCAACCCGCTGGATCTGTAATCGGCGTCGGGAGAGATCGTGTAAGACATGTCCCAGTGACAACCGTATGTAAAAGTTCTAAACAAGAATTTTTAATATGTATGTATATATATATATATATATATTCGGGAAAAGGCGGTCAGCGGGTATCGACCCTCTTTTTATTAGAAGAAAAGAAATCGAAACACATTTTTTACAGGTGTAGGGTTTACGCCCCCCTCGGCTCCTGAACCTCTTTTGCTACTATGCAGCAATTGTGTGTGCTTGGGTCATCATGCTAGCTAGCAAGCTATCAAACAGTACTCGTGCAGGAGGGGAAACAAACATGAATGGAGAGCCAAAATAACATTTGTATGGGTTTTGGAAGTCTCCGAAACGAGTTTGGGAGGCCAACGAAAGTGTTTGCAAATTGCAAATGTTTCCATCTGAAACGCTGAAGTGGAGTGAAAGATGCGGAGGTCTGCCATCATGGAACGTTTTGACTTGCAACTTGGAATGTGGACCAATTATAAAGCTGCGATCACAATATATTTCGACTGTGACATGGAACTTTGAGTCCGGGATTGCGCCATTTCTCCCATGATCGTCGGCTGAAAGCGCTCGGACAGAACGCGAACGCCCCTTAACAAGTCAACATCGACTACTACTCCTACTGCAACCTGGTGTCCCAAACCGTGTACTACTTTTAAAAGATCCGGTCTCAAAGTTTGGGCAAACGCATGCGCAAAACGGTTTCACATACTATAGTATCCCAGGACTCATTATGCGCATGTGCCATGCCAATGCCTAAGCCAGTGATGGCCCATTAAATCAATTCAGCCAATGATATATCTGTGATGCATAGAATATAAACGGAATAAAATTGCGTCGAATGTTCGGGAGATGGCTTTGTTCGGGTCCACGTCATCCATGTGCGTTGATGTATCACAAAACAGTGGTAAAATTCTTTAACGTTCCACACTCCGTGGACAGCGACTTGATGCTATTACTGTTTTGAAGATGCTGTGTTCGGTATAGCACCGTATGCTGAACACAACAAAAGTTTGCATATTCATTATGTGTTGGGTTAGGAACAACATATATTGTCCGCGCACAAGATCCGTTCAGATTTTAGGTGTCTTGACGCTGCGCAACAGATGGGGTCAGTGCATGTGCGTCGAGTCAGCAGCTCGACGCATGCCCGACAGGAAAGCATTCTGGACAGCATGAGCACACCACGCACACATATTTCATATGCATAGAAAGCATTTGTTCCTCATCTGACACCTCGCTGTCAGCTGTAGCGGAAACGAGGATGTCAACCGCGTCCACGTTTCCGCTAGGATTTCTTCCCTCATCCGTGCCCTCGTTTGCCAGAAAGCATGTGCAACGAATGCGCGAAGTGTTAGTAAAAATGGTATCGCATATGAGTTACCTTCCAAAAAATATTTAGACAGAGTGAACGGTCAACCACACATCTCGCTCTGGACTGGCACGCACATTTGGGTATGGCGAGCGGAATTTTGGGATTTTGAAACGTCCATAGGTAGCGCTAGGGGTATCATTCTCAGAGGTGCGAGTGCCAACAGACTTAATAGGAATATACAATAATATTATACCGCAACAAAATACTTACTATAATACACGATCTAGGGCGGTTTACGTGCAGATTTTTGGGCACGTGTGAAATATTGTGTTGTGTGTGTACGTATGGTGGCAGCAGTGTTTTGTGTCGATTTTTTAATGTGGTTTTTTGGTTTCGATTTTTTGTAGGTGTGGAGTATGGTGTTTTGTGCACGTGTTTATTAGTGTGAAATAATGTTGAGCAAAGAACTTGTTATTAAAAACAAAGTAGTCTCAAACCAGAATACAATGATAATAAAATTAAGGATAAAAACCTTGAAGCTGTTATGAAACTAAGAAAAAATATTTAACCCCTATGGAGCGGTTTGTACCGTATACGGTACAACCAATTCAAACTCTAAGCTTGGATTCATTTCTCACCCCGATAGCACTTGTCGGAATCGGCCATACAAGCTTCGCACACCCGTTGCAATAGGCATATCTAATACTCAACAATTTATTCTACACATATACTTAGTATATATATCTCACCCAAGGGCAATTTTGTTGTAGTAAAATCCCCAAAGTTGCTTATTTCTAGGCATGAAATTTGGGACAAAAGTATCTTAAAGTGTGCAAAATCGAGGTGTAGATGCCATTCATCGACAAGGATTTGTTGGTTCAGTGGCCACTATCATATAAAATGACCATGCACCTCATATGGGCAATGCTTACTTTCCCAACAGTCGATTTCCCCCGAAAACACACAATATGGCCTCAAGTATGGAAAACATTTGACAAATGATGTTTTTTTGTTATTTTTTGGTGTTTTTTTTCACCTTATTGGTTGAATATTTCGATGTAGTGGTGCGTTTAACTACAGCCACCATTACCAATTTCAAGGCATTAGTAAAGGCGGTTGTTTTATGGTCGAGGGGCGACCTAATACTCGAATAAGCCGTTGTGAGAACTGAGTTTTGACACTTTTGATTCCTGGAAACGTGTTTTTGGCTTGTATATCACCGATATATCGTTGTATATATAATGCGATAATGTATTTTATAGATCAAAATCACTTTATAGCAATTATGGAACATGTAACGAATCACCCACACTTACCAAGGTACCATATACCGTGAAAAAGGCACATTTGTGAAACTAGTGCTTTTGGCAAAAAATTCCATCCGCTCCATAGGGGTTAAAAAAGGTGTGTGGGGTTTTTGTTTCGATTTTTTGTATGTGGGTTTTTTGTTTCGAATTTCTGTAGGTGGGGAGTATGGTGTTTTGTGCACGTTTTTATTAGTGTGAAATAATGGGGAGTAAAAAACTTGTTATTAAAAACATAGTCATCTAAAGCCATAATAATAATAATAAAATGAATAAAAAAGTTGAAGCTGTTATGAAACCGAGAAAAAAAATAAAAAATTGTGTGTGGGATTTTTGTTTCAGTTTTTTTATGTGGTTTGGCCCTTGCGGCGTCACAAAGTTTGCTTCAGCTTTAAAGGACTGGTTGAAGCTTGCGCGAAGGTCTTCAAAGATCTTTGCGGAAAGAGCTTTGAAGCAAACATTCTAAAATAGATGATCTCGCTTGCTTCAAAGATCTTTAAAGCTCTTTGGCCTTTCCGGCGTCACAAAGTTTGCTTCAGCTTTTAAGGACTGGTTGAAGCTTGCGCAAAGATTTTCAACGGTATTTGCGCAAAGAGCTTTGAAGCAAACATTCTAAAATAGAAGGAGCTTGCTTACTTGAAAGTTTTTTAAAGCTCTTTGGACTTTCTGGCGTCGTAAAGTTTACTTCAGCGTTTAAGGAATGAGTGAAGCTTGCGCAAAGATTCTCAACGGTCTTAATTGTTACGGTTTCCTCATTAATAATGTTACGGTTTTAACATTAATGAAGAAACAGTTTGTTTCCTTCAGTTTTGCTGTTGATTCTTACTATTTCTCGGAGTTTTAACATTAATGCGGAAAGTGATTGTTTTCTTTAGTTTTGCTGGACATTTCGCCTTTTTTAAGCATAAAACACATTAATGCGAAACTTGTTGTTTTACTTGTGTTTTGCTGTTGATTCTTACTATTTCTCGCAGTTTTAACATTAATGCGGAAAGTGACTGTTTTCTTTAGTTTTGCTGGACACTTCGCCTTTTTTAAGCGTAAAGCACATTAATGCGGAAACAAGCTCTTCTGGACAATTTTGCTTTACATTCTAGCCTTTTCTTCCAGAAAGCACATTAATGCGGAAACATGCTCTTCTGGACAGTTTTGCTTTACATTCTAGCCTTTTCTTCCAGAAAGCACATTAATGCGGAAACAGGCTCTTCTGGACAGTTTTGCTTTACATTCTAGCCTTTTCTTCCAGAAAGCACATTAATGCGGAAACAGGCTCTTCTGGACAGTCTTGCTCTACATTTCGGCTTTTTTCTTACAAAAAGCACATTAATGCGGAAACAGGCTCTTCAGGGCAGTCTTGCTCTACATTTCGGTTTTTTCTTACAAAAAGCACATTAACCCGAAAACATGGAGCTTTTGGCAGTTTTGCTTCACATTTTGACATCTTCTTTCAGAAAGCACATCAATGTGAAAACATGAAGCTTTTGACCATTTTGCTTTACATTTTGGTTTTTTTCCCCTTTGAGAGCACATTCATGCAAAAACCGTGGCACTTTGCTTTTGTTTGTAAAGGTTTGAATACTTTTGGCTTGATGTAGAAACTTTGATCCTGGACCGTGAAATTCTGACCGTTAGCGCGCGGTGTTCGAGACTTTGAAAGCCTAGTCGTGCTGAAGTGGTTTTTTTGCGCCGGTGAAGTGTAGCATTTTGTGTGTGGGATTTTTGTGTCGATTTTTTGTATGTGTTTTTTTTGTTTTTATTTTTGTAGGTGTGGAGAATGGTGTTGTATACACGTGTTTATTAGTATGAAATAATGGGGATCCCAAAGGATGAAGAGCTAGTTTTCTAGTTTTTGCGGCGGCATTAGTAGTTGCTTCCATGAAATGGGCCAGCCGAGTGTGATGGAACACCGTTAACTATGAGGGTATTGGATCAATTTTTGAATGAAATTATTCTTGATATTTACCAATAAAATTAAAATCCTCGCCCAAAAAAAAATTGTCATTACGAACCTGGTTTTCGCTTGCAAAATACCCCAACAATACGGGTCACATTTTGCAAAATTGCTTCGCTAAGTCGCCAAAAAACTCATATTCAACCCTCGTAACCTCGTTAAATGTGTAAAATGTATATATAGTTGTATCATATTTGTTGTAATCACGTCTAATCATTTGCTAATCATTTGACGAGTTAAACAATAAAGCAAGAAGCATGCCAATGTAAGATAATACCGGATATGAAAAATGCCTTCTGAAAGACCTCATGCGGCATAACAGGTTGGGAAATAATTGCGCATAAATAGATACTCACATTGACGTCACAGTCCCGGAAAATTCTCCGAGCTCTGTTGGTATCTTTCCTGCAAATGAATTGCCTTGAACATGGCTGTGTGAGCAACCCAGCGACACACCATCCCTTCCATCTCTGTACATGCACATTCATGATGAGGATCAGTAGGGTACCTCGATCCGCTTCCAAACTCACAATCACCAAAACTGTTCCCAGAAGCTTACGGAGGAGGAAGAAGGCAGAGCAGTCTAAGATTGGAGACAGTCTCGGGATCATGGCTGACCCTGATATTGACGCCATACAGTGGAAATAATATTTTTGAGTGTGCCTGCTGTATGGATCTCAAGGCCCGGGAGGCCTTGGCTTTGAAGGAAGTACCGACCGCTGTGAATGTATTTTATGCTGGATGAGCTTTGTGCTCGTAGGTAGCCATCATTTTGTGGGTGTTAGGGGGTACCTGCCTTCCTTTCTGGGAACGCCTTGGCTTTACCTAGCCAGGGATTCCTTTTTTCACATAATATTAATAGTCATTTATTGCAATTTCTCTCTGTTTTCCCTGCATATATATTAGCACATGCTACTATGACGAATTGCTGTCCCGTAGACTACAACAAGCCATGATGCACACAGTGCCCTCCCTGCCTCCCTCACATGCTGGGAATGGCATCAATGCTTTTTTAAGCAGAGATTCCTGCACACGCACCGATTATGCATTATGTAAGGGTGGGTTGATGTTATCTACGTTGATATATGCGGATGGGGTTTGCTTGGAGGTGAGTTGGGAACTCACAACTTTCTAAAAAGAGTAACGTGATAAAACATTGCCAGCTCTGATGGTATGGAGCCTGTAAACTTGTTATTCGATACCTCACTATATATGTATACAACCATGTCCCCCTCCCCTCCATCCCTCGTCAGTCGTCACCCACAACCATGAACAACTAATTAGGGCAACGAGCCTATCAACATTCCATAAATGTGATATTGTGGCGAGTCTGGCTACTGCAACCAGTCTATCCTAAAGTCATTACTCACCGCAATTTCCCAGCATTATGCGATCATGCACAAGTCTGCAGTGGCTGATTATGTTTAATCTCGGGTAGCCATTATTTGCGCGCCAGCAGGCACCGTACAACTGGATACACGTTGTTTGCCGGCATGAGGGCTTCAAGGATATTACAAGAGGCAGGTACATATCTTCGTATCAAATGCTACGCTGGTCAATATCCATAGATCATGGTGCAGGGGTGTGCAGCTTGTTTTGGGCAGCAAAAGAAACACAACATACAGTGCATTTAGAATGGATGACAAATTAGAAACGCACAATTCCCTCATGCCCTTGCCACGCACGCTTCCTAGCTCCGATGGTAGTTTTCCTTCAAGGGAGTTGAAAGAAACATTTCTGTTACCGCAACCCCACCCCCGCTCTTCTCCCCCAGCCAACCCCACATCTTCTTTATGCAAATTGTTATGATATAGGCGTGATAATGTATGACTGCTCTATTATTTGTTCCACGGCAGCATGCATGCATAATTTCCTCCGGAAAGAATCACGTGCTGTTATGTGGACCTGCTATCATCGGCATTGAAGTCACTTGTAACACCAATTTTTTTCTGTGTTCTTACCCTAAAACCCCCAAAAGGCCTAAACAATTGCCTCAGGGAGATGCCTGCAAGTATGGCTGTGACTGGAAGCTCAGCGTGCTCGAACATGCATATTGCAAGATGGGGCACTCACAAATATACCACGCTAGTAAGCTGTCCCAGCTCCGTGGGTAGGTTGCCCGTCAAAGAGTTTTCATATAGTTGCCTGTTCAGCCAACCAAACATACCCTTCCATCCAGCAGCCCATCTCTTATATACTACTTTGATCCTTTTGAATGCAGAATCGACTTGTTTCTTGAAGACATCTCAGCGACAGCCCAAAAGATAAGACGGGCCACAGAAAAGTGCAAAGAACAACCAACCAAAAAAAAAAAAAAGGTCCCCCAACAACCCCCCGACTCCGGGCTGTCCCTGTATGTGCCTGTCCCTCTGCCCGATGATTGCCCCGGCCTCCACTGCCGCCTCCCATCCAAGCCGGTGCACAACACTGAGCATAGTCAGCCTTACAGCTCCCACCTCGACCTCGATGCTGGCGCAATCCAGCCTTTGCAAGGATAAGCCCACAGCTCTGCGCAGGGCACCGCGTTAGTCCCGCCGCCGACAGCAAACGCCCGGATGCGTTGGGGTGGCTCCGCCAGAAATGCTCCGGCAGCAGCGTCTGCTCTGTAGGCCCCCCACCGAGCACCTAGGTACCGAGCAAACCACCTGTTGTCCCGCCATCTCTTGCCTGCCACCTCCCCCGAGCGGCCCCGACCCACTGGCTCCTCCTGAGGCACCTTCCGGCAGCCTCAATGACTCTCCACCCTCCCCCTATTCGCTGCATCAGCCCTACGCCTTGCTCCCACCGCCGCGTTGGTAGCACTCTCCCCTCCCCCCATCCGCTGCATCAGCCCTACCCTACGCCTTGCTTCCACCGTCGCATTGGCAGCACTCTCCACCCCCGAATGTTGTATTTTCATATATGATGTGTGGCTTATCCTTGGACCGACACCTTTGGCACACCATAGCCGCAGAAGACCGGCTACGGTGGCCTCTGCCTCCCCCCCATTTCGAGGGGTTCAGGCGATGGGGTACGCCACCCTTCGGGTCACAGGTCGGTAGTGCCCCAACTCTCTGCCCTCCAACGATAGCTAATGATGATGATGACGAACTACGAAGATGACGATTCGCCGCCTACGGGCGGCACACTGCCGACGCCTTCTCGGCGAGCGCAGCGATTTTGTGATAGTGGTGCCGCGACGGTCAGGAACTCGCCCTTTGGGGAGCGGCAGACAGTGGTGGCGGTAGGCCGCCGCCCGAGGGTGGCGAGCGGCTCCCGAGGCGGTTGCTGCGATTTGGCGGCGGCGTGCTTCACGAGGGGCAGATGTGTGACAAAAGGGTTAGAACTTTCTTTTTCGTAACAGTACTCGTGTAAGAAGTACGCACCGAAAAAGCTGCAGTCGTACTCTACTCAGAGCATCAAATCATTCCACATACGGTTAGTGGATGTGGCCGACGCACACCAACCACCACCACCGGCAGTACAATTCATACTAGCCACGGACCCCCTAAGTTCGCCCGTGGGGTTCCAGCTCGCCCAGACTCTCTGATACATCTGAGAGTCGGCCGCGCTGTCTGAACCACTAGGAGAAGAAACACAGCTGTGGCCCGAATGCTTCAGTTCCAGGCCTCAAAGCTTTGTGTGTTATTCTGTCTCGACTGTGGCAGGTGTGAGTGAGATTCTAAAGCTCATATCAGAAGCACTACACTGTACTCGATTTTCATTTTACATTCAGACTGTGGCTATCTGTTATCCAATACGGTCATATATGCCCCACTTGGTCCTCACAAGGTAGTAAACAAAACTGCCGACATGATACTTATGGAGCATACTTCAATCATTTACATAAAGCCTAGAGTCCATCACTCGTAATGCACAGAATGCCAAACCTTATCGACGTTGCTAGGGCAAAGCTGCACCTATGCATGCTTGGGCACTCACAGAATTCCAACTTTCACGAGATTACCAACATCTGTTGGTATGGTTCCCAAAAGCCGGTTTTGACCAACATTACTGCACAACCAGTCCAGCACCAACCCCCTTTGGCTCATGCGAGGTAGAGCTGCAACATGACCTATGTTAGCCAGCTAAACTATTTGAGGGCCCTTCTAGCTCGCATTGTACCTTTCTTCAGATCATCACGCGCAATCGGGGAAGACGTGTCTCGCCATTTTGACCACCATCATGCTTCCATCGGGCATTGCATGCCGCACTGGATGCAGTCTTTGGCAAGCACTTTGCCTCGACCATCGGTGCTTTGCTGGAGGCAATTGGAAAACAAATGAAAGTCGCAGACGTGCATGGCATGGCACCACATAACTGCGCTTAGAGCACAGTCGCACAAATGGCTGGTACGGGCAACGGCTGAAGTGCAGTATTGATATTTTGTTCAGCCACAAATGTACATGGCTGTGTTGTGGTAACGTGCATTCGTGGGCACTCACAAAGTATTTAGCCCAACAAGCTCCATCAGCTCCGTTGGTAGGCTGCTTGTCAGTAAGTTATCCTGCATACTCCTGGATGGACAACCAACCCAGACCCTCATGCTGGAGGTAGAAGAAGATGATGCTGATCAGCATGATGACTGTCACAGTCCTTTGGTTTGCATGCATGGTAGAGCTATATCCCGTAGGCTTTGCCGAGTAATATACCGCA
Source organism: Cymbomonas tetramitiformis (assembly GCA_001247695.2). Taxonomy (NCBI): domain Eukaryota; kingdom Viridiplantae; phylum Chlorophyta; class Pyramimonadophyceae; order Pyramimonadales; family Pyramimonadaceae; genus Cymbomonas; species Cymbomonas tetramitiformis. The sequence goes on along the minus strand of LGRX02033679.1, from coordinate 14,607 downwards.
TACTGCTCGGGTAATTGCCGAGTTCTGGTGCTACTTTTTATGATAAAAGAATACTACTGTTTTTTTTCCTCATTCTGTGTTGTCAATGGTCGCGGAGAACATGTGCAATGCTGCACGGCGTTGCGCATGACTTACACGGAGGTACACGGATAACACCAAAGCTGGATGTGGAATTAGCAAGTGAAGCCACCCAACTTTGCCACTTGCGGAGGTGGCCAACTCAAGTGCGCTACGTAGAATGCAGGTGGTGGGCGAGGTGGTTCATATGCTTCCATGATAATTTGAGTCGTGTGAGAGAAAGTTTTAGATATCCGGCGCGCAGGGGCTCTCAGGGGTTCATCAAGCATCGAGGTTCTCAGCGTCACCAGTAGCCCAAGCAAGTATATAGTAGGTATCACCACACCAGTAGTATAGCACACCCCCCAATCACTTAAGAAACCCTTTCATTAAGGGTTAAAATAATACTAAATGATCTTCAGGCAAATTCTAATCATTCATGAGTAGGAGACACCGTACAACACGTGTGTGCTCTTCTTATGAAGGATGCATGTGTCCCCTAAATGACATACCTTGATCAATTATGTGCACACCACGCACTACCACTTTTTGACAGACTTCCAAAAACATATCAGAATTTGGTATCACGTCGACATACATAATAGGCCTACAAGCTAGTGCATATAGTTGCTTAGATAGTCGCTTTGCAGGAACGGTTGCGGCACGGCATCTCTGTATATAGTATACTACGGTGTGCGGCGTGGGCTGGCATTTCTGCACGGTGCGCACTTTGATGTATGGATTTTGCGCATGCATCACATGTCGGACACACGTCTCGTAGGCCCCGTCATGCCGGGATAATAAGCGTCGTGTTTGTCACGGTCTGGGTGAACCTGAATGCCTCTGATATAAGGTGTCATGTCAATAAATTTGTACGTGATGTGATGACGTTTTCAGAGTGATATAATATCAGCCAGTGCATATGCATATATGGTATGGTATGAACGTGCCCCTTTCCCTGTCAAGTCTGACAAACCACACAGTAAAGAACGAGAATGGCCTCTGCAGAATCTAACATAAATGCAATCTAAAGACCTGCTCTGAACGTACAGTGCCCGCTCGATTTTAAGAAACGGGTCATTTCGACCCAGCGACCAGCGGGTACCCTTTCTTAAATCGCCGATCCAAATTTTCCAGCGCCCAGCGAACACGACCAAAATGCATTTTCTTACCTCTTGGACTTCCGCAGCGTCAGACTGTCTTATACCAGCCAATGATTTTGTTAATCTGGTGTGAAGCCAGCGGCAGAATTTCTTGAAACCCGAAACTCAAGAGTCCGAACCCATTTCCAGAATGCAAAGGACCACTGACCACAGGTGGTCAGGTTTAGATACAATGGGGGGTTTCTTTGAAATCTTTCCATTTTTTGAAAGTCCTTCATCATGTCACGAAAATCGTGCAAAAATCGTGCGAGAAGGCGACAATTTTTTTGAAAACTGTCATATTCTTAATTCTGGAAAATCGGAATTAATTTCAGTCAAATTTCATCGAAATTGGAAAAATGCTGTGCGGGTCAAACTATCACCCAATTCTGAGCCACTGTCGAAAAACGACATTTTATTTGGGTTCTGCCAAATGGGATAGTTAGGGTTGCCATTTTGGTGCGCGGTGTCGCGCGTTCGTTCTTTCGACTCTCTAGACAACGTAGCGAACGCGACGCATTTTTTACCGCAGCTGGTGGGACGACGACGGCGCTGGTGCTTGGGAGACCTGGGGTGTACGACTGGATCTGGTGGTATGGACTGGTGCGTCGAGGACGTCAAGAGCACGAACGCTGTCCACTTCTGCAGTCTCGGGAGCATGCCGGTGGTGAAGCACGGTGTACTCCTGAAATTACTGAAGTGTTGTTGTTCCATTGCAGGTAATTAATTCGTGGCGTTTTTTACCTACTTGTGATTTTGCTGGTCTTTTATATTTTCCGCTTCACCACTGGCAATTCTCGGCTTCCCTTGACGTGACGGCTGGCGTCAACGCGATGCGCTGCGGTGAGGTGACGAAGGAATTGGAGTCCGCCAAATGAAGTAAGTATGCTACGTTTTCCTGGAATTTCTTGAGGCTCAACTGAGAATGCTATGAAGCTGGCAGTATTCAAGGAGGACGAGCCGGGATTTGTGGAAGCACGAACGATCGACACAGCGCGACTGAGGTGGCAGGCACACAGGAGGATCATAGTTAGCTAGTATGATCTGTGCCACGATTTGTGGTTGGTAGCACGTAAAAAATTACTTCTCACGAGTATGAATTGAAGTGAGCTAGAGTTACGGAGATCTCTGCTTTGTGATCAATCAGAACGTTGTTCCGATGTACAAAATTTAAACATAGCTTTGTTTGCCAGTCATCAACGCGCCACTATTGCGAGGTGGTCGACGCGGGGCTGAGTATTGAGGAGAAGGGGCTCGAAAGAGGTACCTCTCATGTTGCTGTGATTGAAGGAAGAGGCTTGAAGCACTTTTGGAGATTACAGTTGTGGGTTGGCATATTGAAGGGAGCGTGGCACGCCGGGCGAACCAGCTGAATATTTACGCACAGAGGAATTTTATGTACATACTACCTTGCGACACGGTTGGCGATGCTTGTCGATGTTTATTCTGTTTGGTGGTGCTTTGAGGCCGCGCAGGCCCTTGTTTGCCGGGGATAGTTAGGGTTGCCATTTTGGTGCGCGGTGTCGCGCGTTCGTTCTTTCGACTCTCTAGACAACGTAGCGAACGCGACGCATTTTTTACCGCAGCTGGTGGGACGACGACGGCGCTGGTGCTTGGGAGACCTGGGGTGTACGACTGGATCTGGTGGTATGGACTGGTGCGTCGAGGACGTCAAGAGCACGAACGCTGTCCACTTCTGCAGTCTCGGGAGCATGCCGGTGGTGAAGCACGGTGTACTCCTGAAATTACTGAAGTGTTGTTGTTCCATTGCAGGTAATTAATTCGTGGCGTTTTTTACCTACTTGTGATTTTGCTGGTCTTTTATATTTTCCGCTTCACCACTGGCAATTCTCGGCTTCCCTTGACGTGACGGCTGGCGTCAACGCGATGCGCTGCGGTGAGGTGACGAAGGAATTGGAGTCCGCCAAATGAAGTAAGTATGCTACGTTTTCCTGGAATTTCTTGAGGCTCAACTGAGAATGCTATGAAGCTGGCAGTATTCAAGGAGGACGAGCCGGGATTTGTGGAAGCACGAACGATCGACACAGCGCGACTGAGGTGGCAGGCACACAGGAGGATCATAGTTAGCTAGTATGATCTGTGCCACGATTTGTGGTTGGTAGCACGTAAAAAATTACTTCTCACGAGTATGAATTGAAGTGAGCTAGAGTTACGGAGATCTCTGCTTTGTGATCAATCAGAACGTTGTTCCGATGTACAAAATTTAAACATAGCTGATAACCGACGATTAAAAACTTTCCATGGTGGAGATTTCACAGATTTAATTCAAGTTTCTTCGCTGTGTACACAGTGCAGTTCGCAGACGACGACTGCCACGTCACGAAACGGGGCGGAATTGCTCTGTAGAACAGAGGAAATATCGCAGCGGTAAAATATTGCAGTCGAGGGGAGTGCCGTTTGTTACTTATTAAGTATGGAAATCAAGGTTATCGGCTGCTCGCCGATAACCTAGATACTTTGTTGCGCTACTGCAGGCACACCCGCTTGTGATTTTAATCACATTACATCAAGTGCAATTTTTTTTAACGTTCGTAACGAATATAAATGTACTCACACGGCAAATACCTAAGTTCTTTTGAGCTCTTGATCGACCCCATCCGCAACCGCATCAGCTTCGTTTGCAGTCGCGACTGCAAGCTAAGTCGATGCGGTTCAAGATAGGGTCGACTAATTCATTGCAGCTGAGGGGTTTTCGTGCGGTTTAGCGCAAGAAACTTACGGGATATATTCGTATCAATATTATGAATATATCCCATATATCTGCATATATCATAATATTGATACGAATATATCCCGTAAGTTTCTTGCGCTAGAACGCACGAAAACCCCTCGGCTGCCGTGAATTAGTCGACCCTATCTTGAACCGCATCGGCTTAGCTTGCAGTGGCGACTGCAAACGAAGCTGATGCGGTTGCGGATGGGGTCGATCAAGAGCTCAAAAGAAAGGTATTCGCCTTGTGAATACATTTATATTCGTTACGAACGTTAAAAAAAATTGCACTTCATGTAATGTGATTAAAATCACAAGCGGGTGTGCCTGCAGTAGCGCAACAAAGTTGGGGCGGGCAGCCGATAACCTAGATTTCCATACTTAATAACTTACGAACGGCACTGCTGACTATGACGTTCAGCGTTTGCGACTGCGAGAGGTGAATCTTTGAAACGCGAAGCAAATCTTTCGTCCCAAAAATGACAAAGTGACCTGATCCGAACCATTGCAGAAATTCAGGGAACTCGTGTTTGTGAAACCATGACGAAGTCCCTCGACACCGACCACGATTAACTCGGCATCGTGACTAGGCAAGATCTGACGTTCCTATCCTCCTCGCCCTGAATTTCGCCAAAGTTCCGCCCCTGCATCTGCCGTCAATCTTACGCAGATCCTATAAATCGTACAGCCCGTCTTGCCATTTCAAATTTCGCCAAAGTTCCGGGTGCCATTACCATGTACGTTTTTTGAGAGTCGCTCAGAATTGGGTGTCGAGGGGCCATCGGGGGGGTTATCGATGCCAATCGACTGCTCACTCTCTGTCCCCAAATTTACGATACCACATTCGATGTCATATCAGGCGACCCTGCTTTTGGAAAAAAAATCCTCATTCAGCCCCCTCGGCATAATCCCTTCAAAATAGGCAGTTTTGCTTGACTTGTGGTAGGCGCATCACGCGTGGTACTGCACGAGTCGAACCCCCCTTACGAAAATTGACCTTGTAGTCCTCGCTCTTTTGCATGCCCCACTGATATTCTTATTTGAAGGCAGCGTCATATGACTGCGGGACGTGTGTTTCTAGACGGCATTTAGCATAGGTGTGTCCTAATTCGTTGGAAAGTGGGTCATTATTTATGCACATTGTGTTTGACTTGTGAAACTGTCCCCCTTGCAATAGCCTTACATATTCCAGTTCATGAGAGATAACTAGAACAGAAAATGCCAGAGTGTTGTAAAGACATTGAGTGATGCGACATAATGTTGGATGTTGGAGTACAAAACAGAGGGTGCACACTTTGGCTCGCTGCTAATCGTAGTTGCAAGGAATTTAAGGGCCAGGGTGCGCGCGTTGGCACGCACAGCTCAATTAGTCTGGTCAGTCTGCCGAGTTCCGTTGGTATGGCCCCCGTGAGCGAGTTTGACGACAAGATCCTGTACGATCAACCAACCCCCCGTTACTGGATGTGGCCTTTGGATGCCCTTAGCCCATAGACGACGTAGAAGCACACAACTGTGCACAAGTTTTGTTAGCGGCATAAAGCATTTGCAAATTATGAAAAGTTTGTGCGGCGTGCTACTATACAATTGCTCTTAAACCACAGTTGCACACATGGACGGTGTGAGTAGGGTGAAGCTGAAGTGCTATGCTGTGCATATATATTCTACTACAAAGATGTTGCTACTCGGAGTAATTGTTGGCCTAGAGTTAAAGTGTTTTGCCAGTGACTGTCCTATGTTTGTATGCTTTTCAATATCAGATTGTTCAGTAACTGTAATAACACAGATTCTGGGTTGGGCTGGGAGAGAAGTGCAATAGATCAGAGCTGAGTCCTGTGTTGGTTCGGACTCCTACTTGCAATCAGTACAGGATGAAAAGAAAGGAAAGGAAAAGAAAAGAAAGGAAAAGAAAAGAAAGGAAAAGAAAAGAAAAAGACACCTTTTTTAACAAGCAACCCACAGCACAGTGCCTCAACGTTCCTGCACACAGCCCCCCGTCGGGGCCAGCCACCCAAAGTAGCTGTGCAGCGCCTGAACTGATAGGTCCGTCGGGTTGATTTAGGTCTGCACTGCCGATGGCAGCTGCGACCACACCAAGGAAGCACACCTTGTCCATCGCCACGCCCACGACGTGGGCACAGGTGGTTGCCCCCCTTTCTTGTGCTGTGTGCGGGAAAATGCCCCCCTTCAGGTGGACACAACCCACAGAGCTCAGCGACAGCTGGAACCACTCGTTGGCCGATCCTGCTGAGCTGACCCTCTCTCCTAGCAGCCTCCAGTAGCTGCCCGGCACACCGGTTGGTGGGGTCCACCCTGGCGACGCACGCTGCCAAGCATCCTCCGGCAGCGCACCGAGAGCTGCAGTAGCTCTTCCAGCAACTCCACTCTCCACCAGCAAGGAACGGACAGCTGCCTCTTCACCAACGTGCAATTCCTGCCCTTCTTCCGGGTCAGCATCACCGTCACATCGTCATTATCCATAAGCACTTATCCTGCTGCAGGAACGTGCCCCTGTCTGGCCAGCCAAACGACATGAATGCCTGCACCACGTAGGTGCAGGAGTACAACCACCTGAGCTGCTCGTCGTCGTCCGGCTCCAGCATCAGCGCCGCCTCGTGCACCATGCAAACATGCTTCACTGGCAACCACGTCCTCTCAGACATGGTCATCCCCGCCGCCTGCAAAGCTGCCACCTGCAACCTCGCCATGCATTTCACTGCACGAGATACTGCCCGGCCTTTTGCCGGTCCCAGGTACCCCATGTCCCCGCAGTAGCTGTTGATCCAAGAGAGGTACGGCTGCATCGACCTTAGTTGCCCGAATGCCGCTAGCTCTTGTGCTGCCGCGCGGCAATGTACAGCGCGTGGTCTTTTCCGTCGCGGGAGCCACTCACGACCCTCCGTCTCACAGAATTCCCGGCACTGCTGCGCCTTTGTATTGGAATCTGCAAGTGCCTGCTGATCAGTTTGGTGTTAAGAATGACTATCTAGGCCTTATACAGTAGTCAGGATGCTCGAACCCTGAAGAAACCCTAAAGAAACCCTGTGGAGCCCTTAGATCTAGATCTGTAGATCTGCTGAACTAATCGTGGCCGACAGATCACTGATGACCATCGGGAAGTGCGTAATGAGTTCATCTGTACTAAGGAGTGTCACTGCGGTCGGTATGAACACGACAGTGACACGTAGGACTCTGTTTCGTGAACTTTCACATGAGATCGCCCAATCAGTAATGATGGCGCGCAAATGTTCGTGGCGTTTCGAGTCGCGAACTGGTATATCTTTTGATAATGAAAGTTTATGCTTGCTTTTGTGTAAATGAAACTCTCGAATTCCTACACTTTGGGCTCTAATTTGTCTGCGTCGCTGCCCCCAGCGCCTGCTGTTGAATCTGCACCGCCAACTCAGTGAAACGGCTTGCGCCCCACTCACCTCGCTCGCCAGCGATCCCGCAGCACCGATGTGCACTCACCAGTTGCACTTCGTCCGGCTCATCGTCCACTTGCTGCCGCTTCATACTGCGGGTCAGCTCCTTCGACAGCAGAAGCCACTCGTCCTGGCCGTCGTCGTACTTGCTGTGATGCCGTACCATGCATGGCCAAGATATCGGTCAACACGCCCGGGTACCACGCATCGTCCAGCGGCTAGAACACCTCAAGCCGCTCCCCAACACCTAGCAACAGCGTCAGTGTTGCTGGCTCCCTGCGCGCCTGGAGATGTAAGCTCACCAGACGTGAAACATGACTGCGTCCCAGCTGGATGGCCCGAGCAGCTCAGACCCGCCAAGCCTGCTGGGAGCAAAGAAGTGTTGCCTGCGAGGCATGGTGACTACCTCGTCCGCAAGCTCCTCCAGCTCCCGGAACACGCCTTCTTAGACAGGCTGTCGTCCCCGTACCCGAGGTCTTGTCCCCGTACAGGTCGAACAGCTGTGGCATCCGCGACTCAAGGGTCTGAGGCCGCGGTGGGTAAGGGTTGAAATTATCGTAAGGGCAGTACAGGAGCTTCTTCCTACGAGCTAGCTTCTTGATGTCTACCCGTACCACAACGGACGTCTCAGCTGACGCATCCTTCTCAGCCTTGGTGTTGAGCTGCTTCACTGCTCTACCAAGGTTTGCTGTGTGATTTGTTGTTGTCATTGCTGCTGCTGCTGCTGCTGTACCACTGACTGCATCAACCGTTGCTCAGAGCACGCCGGTAGATAGAGGGCTGCGTGGGTACGTAAGTCAGTTCTGCCAGAGTCCATCGATTCGGCTTTGGTTTTTCTTGGAAGCTTCTCCTTCGATTCCGCCATTCTTTTCTCCCTAAAGATTTGTCTAGATTTAGGGACTTGTTAACAAATATGCAGTGTGCCCACACAGGAATTGTATATATTCTGTGAAGTTCTACTGTATATATTCCGGGGATTCTGCCCCGCGCGGGGCTTATGAACAGAGCTGAGTCCTGCATCGGTTCGGACTCCTGTTTGTAGTCAGTAGATTATGCCGTGTCTCTTGTAATGTTCGAAACGACACTGCCAATAATGGTCACAACCCTTTGGCTTATCACATCAATAATGGTCCCAAATCTTTGGCTCATTAGATCAATAATGGTCCCAAATCATTGGCGCATTACATCAACGGTCACAAACCTTAGATTGGCTTGTTTCATTAATAATTGTCACAAACCTTTGGCTTATTACAGCAACGTGGCCACAAGCCTTTGGCGTATCATGATATCAATAATGATCACAAACATTTTGCTTATTACATCAACGGTCACAAACCGTTGATTAGCTTCTTTTGTCAATTATATGGTGACAAACCCTTGGCTGATTACATCAATGGCCAAAGTCTGTCTCGAAGACTTTGCCAAGCGAACCGCATACTAGTCAGGTAATTGCCAAGTTTTGATGCCGCCATCTTTGATAATTGTGGGGCTGGCTGGAGATGTATGATCAGGCAGGTGTCACGGACCTCCAGAGCTGCCCAGAACTTTGTTTGAAAGTCCAGTGAGGGGCTTGCATAGCACGCGGGCGGGTTTGGGAGGATTCATCGATCATCAAAGCACACAATCATATCGACTGACGATCATATGTAGAATTCTCAATGCCCTCAATCAAATCAAATCAATGATGAGTTGCAGAAGATTGGCACACGGGAGCAAACCAAATATAAGTCCGTACACACCTAGCAACCTACCCACTCATCCACACACCTGCCTACAAGATTGTCCTATCTAGCTCTCGATTGAGTATACTTGAGGGTTATCGCATGCCGATAAATCGTCACAAATTAATAATAACAAGAGTTAGTTCCTGAGTTATCTATGCAATAATGCAAAGACATCCCTGAGGTTATAGGGACACTATCATAGGCACTTACAACCACTTCATCCATGTCATGGTGCCCAACACGGACGGTATTTTGCCTGTGAATGAATTGGTAGTTGCTTCCCTGCACAAGCAACCAATAATCACTCCACCCCCCCAAACGTCATAGATATGGCAGAAATTGCGCTTCGTACTCGTTGCAGCGGATCCCAAGAGGACCCGAGGTCTCCGCATATGCACGGTCGCCCCACTGCTGATAAGAATGTGAGACCTATGTGAAACGGACATGCATTGATGGCGAACACAATTGTACACCGAACGGGAACATTTATCTGCTCATCATGAGTTGCAACAATTAAGATATAGCCTTGCGTGCGTATGTGTACGTATGTGTGTGCTTATCCTTGCGAATCCTTCGGCACCCCGTAGCCACAGGAGACTGCACTATGTACCCACGCCGGGGATCAAAGGATTCAGCACACACTTCGGGACACTCATCCGGATTCTCCGGAGCTCACAAGTGAAGAATGGGACCCCCTAAGCCTCGCTGAGCCACCCGAGCCCCTCTGCATCTGCACCGCCAGCGCACTGCCGCCTTGTGCCTGAAGCCGGTTCATCCCTGCCCCCCGAGCTGCGCGAGCCATATCTCCACCACCAAGCCCACGCGCAAGACCACCCCTCTGCTCCCTGACTCCCTGACTCTACTCCCTGTGTGTGTGCTTATCCTTGCGACTCCTTTGGCACCCCGTAGCCACAGGAGACTGCACTATGTACCCACGCCGGGGATCAAAGGATTCCGCACACACTTCGGGACACTCATCCGGATTCTCCGGAGCTCACAAGTGAAGAATGGGACCCCTAAGCCTCGCTGAGCCACCCAAGCCCCTCCACAGTGCATTATGACATGTGACGCCCGAGACCGAGTAACTGGTTCCAGAAACGATTGTTAGGAGCTCCCGCGGAGCCACTCTCATGCACGCTCTGGCACCGTCATCAATTCATTTACACCATCCCAGAAATTTGGAAACGCGTCCTATGAACTGCAACATATTTTTCAAAAACACATTCCAATATATTTTTGCGTCGGGCAGGGGCTCTACTTCGCAGCATGCTGAATACTACCTCCTTTTGCGTGTGCGGACGTTGCGTAAGGGAGCGTTTCCCGGAAAAGAGATGAGCACGGGAAAACATGCGGTCTGTAGATTCTTAGAACTCCGATGGCCCCTGAGATTTTATTTGAAGTTCATCACAATATAAAACTTTTGTCAGTTGGGATTTTCCTGTCTCTTGTTCTTTTGCATGAACCGCTGCGTGGCGTGCGGCCAGATAAACCTTTCCGTCCCGAACGTCGTGCGAAGGATTTCAGGGTAACGTGCAACCCCGTTCTCGCTTGAACTCCGTTTGAGCTGAAAGTTTGTCAGTGCATTTTTCTAGTTGAAATATTAAAATTCTGAAAGCGCTGCGCGGGTGTGTTTGCCAGCGTGGCACGTATTCTGTCGTCAGGTGTATGCAGCAGCGCATTTCTTGTCATCAGGGCTGCGGCTTTTTATTCGTTGTCTCAACGGCTTCATTGACGGCATGGTAAGTTTGGACACCTTTTAAATGCCTTTAGAATTCAGACTTCAGGTTTATGCTCGCGTTGACACCCGTGTGACGTGTTTATCGCAGTTTTTTTTCTTCATGAGTTTCCACTGAAATTGAAGGTGACAGCGAAGGATCCGAAAAAGGGCCTTCTTGCCCGAACGAACCTCGGTCAACGGTCCTCGATTTCTTTTCCTTATCTACTTGCATCATACTATTTTCGTTAAACTCGTTGACGTAGCCTTTAGGTACGGCAGTCTGGGTGGGATGTCCTCCCTCTCCAGCTCGGGTTTGACTCCCGACCGTATCCCTGCGTGCGCCGAATTGATGCTCACGTGTTGACGGTCAGCACGTGGTCATCAATTCAGCGCACGCAGATGAAAGAGCCACTGATCAAACAGACCTCCCACTTTCTTTTACTTGTTTTTTATGCGGCGCTTGTATGAAACCGTTTCGCCAGCTCACAGGTACGAGCTAAATTATCTGCTGGCTGGCTCACGGATGCTCGCGGCGGGGGCCTCGGTCAAGCTGAGAAGCGAGTGCTCTTCCATGCTCACACAGTCGAAACAAAATGCATGCAGCATTGTTTTGGTATGGTAGTTTGGGTGGGTTCGCCTCCCTCTCCAGCTCGGGTTAGATTCCCGACCGTACCGCTGTACTGACTTGATGCTCACGTGAGCACGTGAGCATCAAGTCAGTACATAGGGTTAGGAATCATCGGGACAGCAGTTAGCCAAGTTGTTATTCCTGGCTTGTGAGGGTTTTTAGTTCGATAGGGAACACGAGCCCAATGGAAGGGCGACACGGGTGCATTATTCATGCAAGCATCACGGAACAGGGTTTCTCGAACCTGGATAGAAGCATACATAGTGAGAAGTGCATTTATCGATGAATAGAAACTTAGGTCAAGATACAATCGTCATCTGTGCTGTTTCAATACTTTATTTGCAACAGTCTCAAGTAGAGTGTTTGTGTCGTGAAGCTTCGTATGTGATGCTCACTTTTAGGGTTCCTGACTTGTGGCACAGTGAACAACATCTGGTTACGCGCATGCTTGCAAGCATACACTTTATTCAGTTTTTCTCATCGACCTTGCCTATAACGCTATAAGTGATATATTACACAACTCTGACTATTCTAAACCTATGTGCAGTGCTTTCTTGCGTGTGTAACGATATAGCTAAAGGATATGCGTGTATTACTATATACTACGATAACCCTGGTTGTGTTCCTATGATAGATGTAAAGATTTGCTCAAATTTGCAATATCAACCTGCTCCATTTGGCTGTGTAACCCACCCCCAAGCTTAGGAAACAAAATATTATTGCCAAACGGTGAAAGATATTTTCTAAACAAGCCTAACAGTGTATCATATTGCATGGTTATGGCGCGCGCGAATACATATGGGGAATATGATATATGCATGTTTAATAATGGGCTGCCAATATCCTACAAATGCATGCTTGCCGTAAATATGTTTCAAAATTGTTTTTTTAACACACACATATCTATGATAACACATTGGTAATGAATTTAGATGCCTCCCGCATCATCGTAGCACCCGTACGGCATCGCATATTTCAGCAGACCGCATACCCCCCTACATATATCCACACGTAACGCCCTATTCATAGGGCGTTACAAAAAATGGAGTTCACCATCGAATTCCCCGCCATCAAATTAGTCTAGAACCAACTTGTTTCAATGGAAATGTCTTGCTTAAATCGTCGTCAAAGTTACTCGGTCCGATTTTCCCGAAAAATGCATTGTGTCTGCATCTGCACCACCAGCGCACTGCCGCCTTGTGCCTGAAGCCGGTCCATTCCTGCCCCCCGATCTGCGCGAGCCATATCTCCACCACCAAGCCCACGCGCAAGACCACCCCTCTGCTCCCTGAGCCTCACTGGGCCACCTGAGCCCCTCTGCGGCTGTCCTGCCGGCGCACTGCTGCTGTGTCTCTGGAGCCGGCTCACCCCCGCCAATCGAGCCACCCCTCCACCACCAAGCCCACACCCCACATCACCCCTCTGCCGCCTACAGCCTGGTCTCAAGAGAGCTTGCCCACCCACGCGACGGACAGAATGCCCAAGCGCTGTCCCAAGGGGCTGAGAATGATAAACTGGGTTGCCCTCATCCAAACTTGCGCATCCGCCACCGACTTGCGACTGTAGCCCTCTGCCCCCCGCACCAACTCCCCGTGACTGGAGCCCTTGCGCTGATTGCCTTGCGAGGTGGCCGCGAACTTGAGCAATGCGCTCCACACTTGCGCTGTAACTGTCACGCCGCACTGTTCCTACTTGGGGTCCCATCCCCACAGTTGCCTGTGTGTCCCAAGCCCTTCCGGTGGCCGATAGTTCACCACCCGGTCGTCGCCTTCCCGACAGCTGCTCACTGTTAGTTCCGGCACGGCCAGCAACCTCGCCCGGTGGGCACGGAAGCTGATGAGATGCCGTATGCTGCCGTGCAACCTGTTGTAAGTGGTCATCGCTGCCGGCCACCCGCCTGCTTGCCCCCATCAAGGTGGCCACCCCTCCCTCAGCCAAGGCTATTGCTTGCTCCGGCGAGGCCCCACTCTGCTCCTGAGTCCAGACCCCACCCTCCGGGCCCGACGACAAAAGGTCATCCCACTCATTCAAGATATCCTCGACACTTGACGCCGCCTGGCTGAGCCCGCCTATGCCTGCCCGCGCCCCTCCAGATCGCGCCTCGGCGGTGCCCCCTCCTCACAGTGCCCAGATGCTCCACCTTCCGCCGCACGTCCTCCATGCTCTCCAGAAGCCTCGATGCCATCGCGCCTGCCTCGCCTGCCTCACCGGGAGCCTGCCCAGACGCTCACGCTGCGTTCCCTCAGATTCCTGCGTCCCACCGCCAGACCCATCCTGCGTGGCATAGTCTGTCTCCTCGAACGCGTCCTCCCACGCTCTGTCCATCAGCGCCAACCTCTCCACCCCTTCCCGTCGATCCGCCTCCAGCCCAGCGCCACCCACTTCCGGCCGGACACCGTCCCACAGCCCGCTTGATGATCAGCCCTGCGACCCCTCGTGCAAGCGCGAAAGAAAGCAGCCGGACCCACTTCTCCTTCCAGCCCACAACCTCGCCATGTGCCGCCTCTTCGTCCTCGTCCTCGTCCTCGTCTTCGTTGCCGTCCATCTCCTCTCCCCCTTCCGCGTTCTCCTCCATGTACCGCCGCTCCCTGAAGCGCCGCTGCATCTTCCTTCGGAATCCATACGCCGCAGGCCCTAGCGCACCGTACACCTCCACCCCAAAGGGTATGAAGTGATGTGGGCGGACATCCCCGTACGTCGCCACCTTGCTCTCCTCTACCTTCTTCGCCGCCGCCCCGGGGGCCATCATGGCCACTCCCAGGTGCGCGTCTGACATCGGCCGCGCCGTGGCCACATGAAACAGCACATGCTGGCCCGGTCCCTCCGCATCTAACACTGTCACATCCGGGCAATGATTCCGTGAGTAGGTCAGGTAGCCCGCGAAGTCATCGTGCAATGCAGACGCCAAGGGATAGGCAGACTTGGCCACCTCGAACAGCACCCTCTGCAGTTTGTGGTGGATGAAAGAGTACCAAATTCCTCCCCCAGCCCCCACTCCCCCCCGGCATGCCAGTAAGTGTGTCCCGGTGGGATCCCGCTCTCCTCCACAATCGGGGCACTCCTCCACTTGGCCAAGGAGGGGCTGCTCCGCATGAAGAATGAGCCGCAAGGCCACCCGGTATTCCGCCGAACTGAGCTCCAGGGCTGGGCAGCATGGAACACCCCTCAAGAAAGCAGGCCCAATAC
>LGRX02033678.1:0-58200 GCA_001247695.2 Cymbomonas tetramitiformis | reverse complement strand
GCCTCATGGCGGGGCGCCTGGCGCGCTCGCAGTGGCTGCCATCTGCCACTCGCGGCGCGCTCTCTCCCCCCCCCAAAGAAAAGCGGTCCGCTCCCGGACGCTTCACTCTCGGTGGCCCTAAGGGGAGGGCGCGGGTGAGCACCTCGGTGTGCTCACCTCGTGGCGACACGCCTACAAGGGTGGGCCTCCTTGCAGGGTCGCCCCGCGTACGCCTACTGTTCCTACCCTAAGTCCTAAACCTCCTAATACTTCCCTAGTACGCCTCGAGGGCCCCCTCGTAGAGGTGGACTCTCCAGATGGCGTTTGCTTCCCCAAGTGCGTAAGGATGTGAGCATGGAGCAACTGATAGTCGTCTGCTCACACGTGTGCTCGTCTGCTCACCCTTAGCTAGGCTCGTGAGCGCTATGCTCTCAGCCTTTGGCTCAGCAACGCCACTAGGGTCCGGTGCGACACCCACCGAGCTCCTCGTGCCACGGGCCCCTCGCCTCCTACGTGAGGCTATCCGCCTTCTATCGCGGGCCCCTCGTCTCCCGCGGCGACCTGCTCGCCTCCTCCGACGGCATGCTCGCCTCGTGGGGGTCGCGCCTATCGCACTACGAGCATCGCTCCTCCCTCTCGCATCCTGCGACACGGCCTGGACGCCGAGAGCCTGCGAGCCTGTCGGGTCCAATGCCTCGGCCGATGGCCCGACCACGCCTCGCCTATCATGGGTCCCTCGCCTCCCGCGGCGACCTGCTCGCCTCCCCCGACGGCGTGCTCGCCTCGTGGGGGTCGCGCCTATCGCACTCTGAGCATCGCTCCTCCCTCTCGCATCCTGCGACACGGCCTGGACGCCGAGAGCCTGCGAGCCTGTCGAGTCCGGTGCCTCGGCCGATGGCCCGACCACGCCTCGCCTATCATGGGTCCCTCGCCTCCCGCGGCGACCTGCTCGCCTCCCCCGACGGCATGCTCGCCTCGTGGGGGTCGCGCTTGCCGCAACCCGGGTATCATGCCACCTCCTCGCATCCGGCGAAGCGGCCTCAACGCCGAGCGCCTGCAAGCCTGTCGAGTCCAACGCCTCGGCCGATGGCTCGACCACGCCTCGCCTACCACGGGCTCCTCGCCTCCCGCGGCGACCTGCTCGCCTCCCTCTACGGCTCGCTCGCCTCGTGGGTGCTGCGCCTGCCGCATCAGGGACACCGCAGCACTTCCCCGCATCGGGCGACGCGGCCGCAACGTCGAGAGCCTGCAAGCCTAACAGGTCCGTGTGGCTAGGGGGCAGCCGTGCGCCCTCTCGGAGAAACGCCTCCGCCTCGCCGCTAGGTAGCGGCAATGACACCTCCTCGGGCAGCACCTCGGCAGAGCCACTAGAGGACTTCCGTGCACACTCCATGGGCTGCACCTCGACTGTGCGCTCCGATGATGACTGCGTGCGCCCCTCACGCGGTGACTCGACTCTGCTGGCAGGTGGCCGCTGCGCGCACTCGTCGGGCCCCACCGCCAATGTGCTGCCAGGGGCCAGCTGTGCGCACTCTCGGAGCGACGCCTCCGCCTCCTCGTCGGGTGGCGGCAGTGTGTGCTCTTGGGGCAACACTCCTGCTCTACTACCGTCAGGTGGCCACTGTGTGCGCTCCCCGGGCAGCACCTCCACCGACGACTGTGGATATGGGCCTAGTGGTGGCGCCGTGAGCGGCCTCCAAGGCTCCGCATCAACAGACAGCTGGGTGCGTGTCGCGCCAGCGCGCGCGTCTGTGTCGTGGCTTTGGTCGCGCGCCTCGCTCGGGGCACCGCCAGCGCTCTGGCTGTGGTCTAGCGCCTCGCTCTGGTCACTGCCAGCGCTCCGACCGCGGCCGTGCACCTCACAGGGGGTTGCGCCGGTGCCATGGCCGTGCTCGCGGGGCTCGCTAGGGGCAGTGCTAGCGCTATGGCTATGGGTGCGCCTCGCGCCAGGGCATATGTAGCGCATGCTCGCGCCATGCTTGCCACTGCACGCCCCGCTAGGGACGGCACTTGCACAGTGGCCGTGCGCTTCGCTCTGGGCAGCGCTTGCGCTGTGGCCGTCGCCGCGCGCCTCGCTCGAGGCATCGCTCGTGCCGTGGCCGTGCGCCATGCTCAGAGCAGCGCCAATGTGGTTGCGCGCCTCGCTAGGGGCAGCGCCAGCGCCGTGCCTGTGGCCGCGTGCCTCGCTCAGAGCGGCGCCGATGTGGCCGCGCGCCTCGCTAGGGGCAGCGCCGATGTGGCCGCGCGCCTCGCTAGGGGCAGCGCCAGTGCCGCGACTGCCACCACGCGCCTCGCTAGGGGCAGCGCCAGTGCCGCGACTGCCACCCCGCGCCTCGCTAGGGGCAGCGCTCGTGCTGCGACTGCCACCACTCGCCTCGCCAGGGGCAGCGCTGGTGCTAGGGCAGTGGCCGCGCACCTCGCTAGGGGCAATGCCGATGTGGTTGCGCGCCTCGCTAGGGGCAGCGCCAGCGCCGTGCCTGTGGCCACGTGCCTCGCTCAGAGCGGCACCGAAGTGGCCGCGCGCCTCGCTAGGGGCAGTGTCAATGCTTTGGCTGTGGCCGCGTGCATCGCTCAGAGCGGCGCCGATGTGACCGCACGCCTCGCTAGGGGCAGCGCCAGTGCCGCGACTGCCACCACGCGCCTCGCTAGGGGCAGCGCCGATGTGGCCGCGCGCCTCGCTAGGGGCAGCGCCAATGCTGTGGTTGTGGCCGCGTGCATCGCTAGGGGCAGCGCCAGTGCCGCGACTGCCACCACGCGCCTCGCCAGGGGCAGCGCCGATGTGGCCGCGCGCCTCGCTAGGGGCAGCCCCAGCGCCGCGACTGCCACCACGCGCCTCGCTAGGGGCAGCGCCGATGTGGCCGCGCGCCTCGCTAGGGGCAGCGCCAGTGCTGCGACTGCTACCACGCGCCTCGCTAGGGGCAGCGCCAGTGCCGCGACTGCCACCACGCGCCTCGCAAGGGGCAGCGCCAGTGCCGCGACTGCCACCACGCGCCTCGCTAGGGGCAGCGCCAGTGCCGTGACTGCCACCACGCGCCTCGCTAGGGGCAGCGCCAGTGCCGCGACTGCCACCACGCGCCTCGCTAGGGGCAGCGCCAGTGCCGTGACTGCCACCACGCGCCTCGCTAGGGGCAGCGCCAGTGCCGCGACTGCCACCACGCGCCTCGCCAGGGGCAGCGCCAATGCCGCGACTGCCACCACGCGCCTCGCCAGGGGCAGCGCTGGTGCTAGGGCAGTGGCCGCGCACCTCGCTAGGGGCAACGCCGATGTGGCCGCACGCCTCGCTTAGGGCAGCGCTCGCGCAGTGGCTGTGGTCACGCGCTCCCCTAAAGGTAGCACCGGTGACGTGGCCGTACGCCGAGTGCACTCTGCGCTCGTCCGATCTGAGGTACCTCCCCCCCCCTTCGGACAGGCGCAAGACCGCACGGCGCACAATCCCACGGGACGTTACTCGCAAAAAGCTAAGCCTAGCAACGAAAAACGCCGCCTGCCGCCACGCCCGCAAACCCGCCGCCCGATCCCGCATCTCCTGACCCCTAAGCCAAACCACGCAACGGTCGCGCCCGACACGGACATCCCGCAACACCTGAAGCCGCAGAATGAACCACGCCGCCCGATCCCAAGCCCGCCGCTGAGCCATACGCACCGCGCACCGCGAAGCCACGCGCTTGGCACGGCTCATCCCGACGCTCATCCCGGGGACCGCCGTGACCTAGGCCGTGACGTGCCAATTAACTAACGTAGTGAAGGCACTTACGCCCATGCAAAGCAACAAGCACACGCCGCACCCAGAAATTCACCACTCAGGCACGAGCCGAGTGGTCAAACCGGCCGAAGCGCGGCAATTCCTGAGTATAGAGGGCGCAAGCCCTAGGCTACCCGAGATTGAGAAACACGGGGTCAATTCAGCAAAGGCCGCACAATTTTAAAAAAATCGCGCAGCGCTCCCGCCGCGAAGGGTCGGTTCCGCCGAAAAATCCACGCGATCTCAAATTCAAGCCCGACCTTGCGCAATTGTGCGCTCGTGACACGAGCTCAAGTGTATGCGTGAACAAGAAACATGCTAGGGCAGAAGCGCGCCTGAATCTCCTCGCGGCCCAAAGTACCCGGAGATCGGAACCTCAAGAACACCAGAAACCCGGCATCACCAACCCGCAGCCAAACCGACACGCCGCCCAAAGCGCACGACAAAACATCCTAGATCAAAAGAAAGAATCTACGCAAAACACGTTTTCGTTCGCAAAAGTAAAAATAATTCCAAAGTCATACACGCAAATTCCAAATTGCATATACGCAAAGGACGCTACAACGCCACGTCAGGGCAGCCGTCCCTTTCGAGGACAGACTCAAAGTACATTCGCAAAGGGGAGGGAGGACCAAGGGCCCCAAGCCACCTCCTTCATTGCTAGGTAGTCGTACCAAACTACGTCGCGGATCAAAGCACTCGGAGAATTCCACTCCTAGAGCACCTGAATCCCACAACCACGCACCCACCAACACGAAGCAGAAACGCACGACACACTGTTCTCGATTTCGCAAAACAAAACGCCGGGCGAAAGGCAATACGCAAGGGGGGTGCAATCAGAATACGCAGAAACAGAAATTTTCAGGAAGCGACCGGTAAAAACGATCCAATTACCATTTTGTAGGAGGCTACCACTCCAGTTTCTTCTCTTCTTTACACTTTCGGGCTTATACTATTCTACACTTATTAAACGACCGCACGAGGTATGCTTACGTATGGTCAACTATCGGACTTCGGTTTCGTAAATCCTTCAAGTTATTACTACAAGACTTCGGTTTCGTAAATCTTTATAGCTATGCTTTTTACAGCAGTTACGGCTTACAATTCTCAGTTCAGTTCTCATCCCCGAAACTGGTTACACTTAGAGTTCTTATGCATTCAGGAACTCTCTCCATAACTCAACTGTACTGAGTACTCCGTACAACAGGCTAGGCACCTCACATCAACATCATTCTGATCGGTCCTACTGTACTCCGTACTGAGTACTCTTGCGTTTTGTACTTAGCCGTTTTTCTTGCTCTTGTGCTTGCCTCCTAGCACAAATTCTTGCCCAGTGGAGGCTGTTCTAGCTTGAAGTAATTATTTGGAGGAGCTGTTGCTCAACCTGTTAAAATACTGGTCAATCTTTCCTGCCATAAAGATATCAAGGTATCTCTTATACGCGAGGTCGACTTTACACAAAACTTCTGATTTTCTAGATCGTGAGATAAAAGCGATTTAAGTTCCCGCTTATGTATGGTTAAGTATGGGAGATAACTGAGCGGTATCGGCCATAACTTTTCAATGCCTGTGTCAATTGCATACCCGGAGTACGCAATATGTTTAGATTGCTTTGAGCGACATGTTTATCGAATAAAAATATTTTCGGAAGTTTTGTGTAAAGTCGACCTTGCGTAAGACATACCTTGATATTGCAATTGCTTAATTGTAGCCTTGTTCAACTGTTTATCTAGAACATTGCAATTTTGTACAGTAATACCTCACATTTAAGGAAACAGGAATTTGGAGCCAGCCTAGCTTTTTCCGTATTTTTCGACCCCTCAACGCTTAACACTGGGTTCCTTATATTAACACTGTGTTTCGTTACGGCCTTAACACTGTAACCAAAAAGTTAGCCTAGCCTTTTCCGCATTTTTCCGACCCCCCCCGAAAACCTGGCTGTTTCCTTAACCTAGCATTTCCTTAAATGTGAGGTATTACTGTACACTGCAAAATTGCCGAGAACGGACCTGTGCCCCAAGATTGGAAGCAGATTTTACCTCTGACTGACCCTTGAGCTCTTGCTCGGATACAGTCAAGTGCTCACGAAGGCTTCACTTGGAAGTGGTATTGCTCTGCTCCTTTTGCTCCCTGCCTTTCACCCTGCATGAATACAGTCGCTTTACCAACACTGTTATGCTGCAAACTGGTCAGAAAGTGGGAGCTGAAGCCGCCAGCAAGTCAAATTTACCGGGATTAACAACCAGATTGCCCCGAGCCGAGAGTGAAAAGTGGACAATTAGCCAGATTGAAAAAAGAGGACCTCGGAGGCAGTTTTAACGTGGACAAAAAAATTCCTGACACTTCTTGATGGGGTTTTTTCGTTTGGAACCTGGCCCCGACTCCTGGGTCCTCACAGATCTCGACATTTTAAATTGGGATGGCCAACCGGCACGACAGAGGCAAAATTAGACAAATTTGAGCTCAACAGACTACACAGGAGGAAATTGAAGCCCAGAAGAATAGTTTTCCATTTTTTAATATTCTTTGAAGGTTAAAAATAGTCTCCACCACTGAGAACAAGTCAATTAGTCCGGATTGCTTCGGGATGGCCGGCAGGAATTTACCCAATTTTGCCGATTGTCACTCAATTTTTGAAATTTGACCACCAGAAAAAGCATTGCACACTGGGAAGCATATTTTATTATTGTTCACCACGACTTCCACTGCGACAATTAAATGTTTTTCTGAGTTTTCTGGGGAATTTGCCCAAATTGGACAGATTTGACTTCCTCAACGGTCATATCTCCACTTTTCAGCGCTCAATTCACCATGATGCAGAACGCTAACACGGGGCGCTCACCTCCAACGTCGCCTACGTCTACACCCAGGCGTACGAGAGGACGACATGCCAGTCAGCGCAGCACGAGAGGCGCTGCGGCCACTGGAGCCACTGGCAAGGGGGCGAAGGGCACCTACAAGGCGCCCTCTCCGGGTCAGCCGCCGCAGGCTGCGACAGCAGCAGGTGAGCCGAGCTTCCAGATACCCAAAAAGAAGTCGACTTTGTCAGCTGCGGCCCCTGAGTTCCACAACACGACTCCTCTGGTTCGGGCTACTGGAACAGCTTGTGTGACACCTCCCATGGAGGAGGCTGTAACGGTACCTAAGCAGCGCCCTAATCCGCCCCTGCGCCATGCAAGAGCGGCGTCACCACGGGTGCTGATGGCTACTATCCCGCGGTCCTTGTGAGAGGACCCAAATCGCTTTCGGTCCTCTCACAAGGACCGAAGTTGCGGGATTTTTTTTCGCTGTCCTATTGCATTCAAGACACGCTACCCTCCATATGGCAGTCTTATTGTGACCTAAACTGAGTCGCCTAATGCCCCATTGGCTGAAATTCCATGTGGCGTGTCTATACTAGTCGCATTTGCATGGACCCTCCTTCACTTTTCAGGTTTCAAATTTCATGCTGGAATCTGTATAGGCAGCCCTGACTGGGAGTCCCGGTGCAGGCCCCTATGACAGACCCCTAGGACCAACACTGGACCGCTGACTGATCTATAGGTTCGTGCTGTGACACACGCTGGGTCACAGGTAGGCTAGTATCCGAGACCGTTGCGAGACCGTTCCGGGTATATCTAGCTTAGGGTTTATTATCTTATGAGAGTTTATCCACACAGTTCGGGACCCTCTGATATCTAGTGAACTAGGATATTCCGGTAGGTCGTGGCCCCATCCACGCTTTATTCCACTTGCTAGTTTGGCCATGATTGGCTAAACGGCCGCTCGGAGAGGTGGTGCGCGTTTGCGCGTTTGGGCATTAGTGGAGGTTTTGAGATGAGCGGCTTGCGGTGAGCGACTTGGGCCGCAGCTATGGGGTGCCGGCTTGGATTGGGTTTCGTCGTCGCAATGTTCACTATTCGCGGTTCTCTGCTCGCTCTGATCCCGCCTGCTGCCGTGTTTTGGGCTGGTGACTTAAGCACCTTTGACTTCGACGACATCTTCCTTCGCCCCTCGCTAGCATGGCCCGACCGTTCGTTCCGTGTCCGTGACGTCGCATTTTCTCCGCGGCCCTACCCAAACGTGCTGCAGCGTACCGCCTCCCCTCAGGCTTATCTAGAGATGGGAATCACAACGAGATCCAAGAAGTCCCTCACGAGGGACAGCGACATCGACGCCTCTCTGAGGTTGATCGACGGGGTACGGAACACGCCGACGGCAGCTACGCCTTCAGTTCCTACCCCCAACCCTGCATCGAACGAAGACGCGGACGTGGCCGTCAGACGTTACTTGCAGGAGCAATCCAAGTTGGCGGACGAAATCTACAAGGCGCGTCTCCATCGAGCTTGGGCCAAGAGTATCCGTGAGGATATTCTTGGTGGCAAGAAACATCATTTCCGCGGTACGGACGACGCTGGCCTTCTGTCCGACCTGGTGGTGCAGCTGCGTACGGAGTTTCAGTCGGCCGGGCTGGAACTGTGTGCCTTTGACCTCGACGACCCTCGGGCTCCAGTGGTCAACAAGGTGAATGGCCTCTTGTACGACGTTCTGGCTCTCGTGGTGGAGAAGCACAGCAACGCCTACGTCTGGCTCACTGGTACGGATTCTTCGACTGACCGAGATGGACGGCGTGCTCTTGTCGACATCATCAAGGGCTCTGTACCAGTGGCGCTGCGGGAGTCGCAGCAGGAGGAGCATGCGGCTTTACGTTATCCCGCAAACGTTGACCCGCAGCCGATTTTGGCTAAGGAGCAGCGTTTGGTGCGGGATAACAGGACTTCAGACTGGACTCCGACCGAGGCAACACGAAAATTGTCTCTCTACACCCGCCTCGGCCCCGTGTTTTACGCGGCGGTAAAGGTCCGCTATCCCATGGCTGCCGACCTGTCCCACGTGTCCCTTGCTTCTCTTCGCTCCTTGGTGGTCGAGATTTATCAGTCTTGGGCGCAGACGGACGGGGGGAAGGCAGCTTCTGGTGCGGGCGGGGTCTCCGCACACCTCTCCAGCAGTGAGTACGATGCGCTGCTCCAGAAGATCACGGAGCTGACGGAGCTCGTACAGCGGCAGCGGGGTGAGGCCGCCCCGGTTGTGCGTCAACAACGGGAGCGGGTGCAGCAGCGGCAGCAGCAGCAGCGGGGGCAGCAGCCGCGAGGATTCCGTGTGGGGACCCACAAGGCCCCACCGGTGGGATTCGACCGTGACGATCAACGGGCGAGGCCGTTCTGCGGTAGGTGCAAGAGGCGGGGAAAGGTGAGGCGTATCACTTCTACCGCGACTGCCCGTTGGGCGGGCGCCAACACCCGCCCACCTCTGCCGCGGCATTTTGCGTTCCCATCGACGAGGAGGACGCAGAGGGGGTGCACGCACTCGCCATGTGTGCGTTGTTCCAGCAGGCGGCGGATGACGGAGCGGAGTCCTTCGCGCGTGCGGCAGCCGCGTACGGGCCGCCCGCGGTGCTTTCTGCGGGAGCGGTGGGCGGCATTGACGTGTCCGCCTACGGCTTCGCCGTGGAGCAGCAGCCGGATTCCGAGGGGGACGACATTCTCCGCAGGCTCGACGATCTTGCCGCGGAGGTTCACTCCGCGGCCAACCCACAGGTGCATTACACTCACGCATCTTTCCCGCCTTCTGCCGGTGACGGCAAGGGGGCTTCGGCTCTGGTGTGCGTACCCGCCGCAGCGGTGGCCACACCGGAGGAGCAGGTTCCGGCAGGTGGTGCGGCGGCATCGGCATCCGCCGTGCCGGCCCCTGCTATGCCTGTCTCGCAGGGAGGAGATGTAAGGCCCGCGCCACTTCAATCGGCGCGGGTGACCACCACAGCGGACGCGGACGGTGAGTTCGCTGGGTTCGTTCAGACCGTGAACCACGCCGCCATCGGACAGGTTGATCTCACGGGGTACGACACGGACGATTACGAGGACCTCGCTGACGGCAGCTTCGTCGTGAAGCCGCGGGCCTCGGCCATCTCGGCAAATCACTCGTCGACGCCCGCGGCCCAAGCACCTCACTCTGGTGGTGCTCTGGAGGATTGGCGTGAGGGTGCTCCCCGCAGCTACGGCTGTGGAAAGCCTCCGTGGGGCTTCCCCGCCCACGCGGGCTTGTGGGGGATGCCCTTCCTTCTCTCTTTCATTCTCTTGATCTCTGTCATGGGAGTAGGAGCAGCCACCTACACGGTGGCCAACGACGTCGACCCTGTGCAGGTATCGGGTCGGGCTGCGCTGCAGCCTGTGCTGTGCAGGAGCGAGGAGTCACCGCTTGACACGGTGCCATGTGCCATCCCGCCTCGTCGCCACCGGCGGGTGCAGCGGCGGCAGGGCCTCTACATGGCTCCGGTGCCGTGGAATCCCGGACCACCGCCACCTGGCATCTTATTTGAGGGCGGTCCTCCGTTGTCGCCGGCATCGTCTTCGGATGACGAGGCGCCACCTTCGGGCAGCACTTGGCAGCACCCTGGTGCG
The DNA here is from genome assembly GCA_001247695.2 of Cymbomonas tetramitiformis. Classification (NCBI taxonomy): domain Eukaryota; kingdom Viridiplantae; phylum Chlorophyta; class Pyramimonadophyceae; order Pyramimonadales; family Pyramimonadaceae; genus Cymbomonas; species Cymbomonas tetramitiformis. The sequence continues at coordinate 48,042 of LGRX02033678.1, read as the reverse complement.
GTGCAGCCTCCCGTGATCGACGAATCAACAACACCGACTCCGTCAAATTCTCTGACGAATGATTTCTCAGGGATCGACACCTTGCACTTTGGCAGCCCTGTGTTACTCCGCCGTGCTACTGTGGACTACTACAGTGCTCGTTGTGCTGACGGTGCTCCTCTGACCTTTGACCCCGAGTAGTTTACTTCTGGTTCTGGCAGTACACCACTTTCATGGTGGTGTGCTGAGATGTACTTTGACCTCAACACGGTCTTCAATCTGGTTTATGCTTTTACTTTGACAACTTTGAACTCTTCAATCTGACTTGCTGACACGGTGCCTTTCAGTAGTTTGGCAGGACCTATATGCCTGTATGTTTCTGCACTTGTGCCGGCTAGAGGGTTTCAATTTGTGTATCAGAATTGCACAGTTGAATTAGCAGTTAGGTTTGTCACCCTAGCTTCTACCCTAACTTATCTTAACATTTTGACTCTCCTAGACAGTCACCACCCACAGTGCTGGGGTGGTGTGCTGGAATCTGTATAGGCAGCCCTGACTGGGAGTTCTGGTGCAGGCCCCTATGACAGACCCCTAGGACCAACACTGGACCGCTGACTGATCTATAGGTTCGTGCTGTGACACACGCTGTGTCACAGGTAGGCTAGTATCCGAGACCGTTGCGAGACCGTTCCGGGTATATCTAGCTTAGGGTTTATTATCTTATCAGAGTTTATCCACACAGTTCGGGACCCTCTGATATCTAGTGAACTAGGATATTCCGGTATATCGAAATGTTGTGGTGATACGAAATATTGCGGATTCATGAATTGTAGCGCGGGTGAAGTGAAATAGCGTGAGAAAGGAGGAAGAGGAAAATGGGAGAGGAAAAGGAAAAGGAAAAGGGAAAGGGGAAAGGGGAAAGAAACGAAGAAAGAAAGAAGAAAAACTAGAGGAGGCGAGGGGGAGAGGGAAAAAGTATGGAGGGAGGGGCAGGAACCCCCCCCCGCAATCCGCGACCCCCATATGCCGGGAGGCAGCGCTCCGAAAATCGCAGGATCCGATATACGGCAGGATCGTGGCATATTCAGCATGCCTCTACCTACCGCAACTTAAAATATTTGTACATTCAGCAGGATACAATTTTCAGCAGCATGCTGTATTTTTCACATCGGGATATATTGTGCCTGTATTATTTCCTGCAGCACAATGACATACTCCCTGCAACACGGTGGTAGGATGTGGCAGGATGGCATATACAGCATGAGTGCATGACTTTAGCTACCGCGGCTTCTAATATTTGTACATTGTGCATCATACATTTTAAAGCCGAATGTTGTATTATTCGGTAGCACTTCAAATTTGTCGCACCGGGTATTTTATTTGTCGTGTCGCAAGACAGATTGGAATTATACCGTGCGACAGAAATGAGCCGGGGGCTCATATCTGTCGCAGGTGCGACAATCATGAGTACCACGCTCATTTCTGTCGTGAAAATTCACAGAAAATTTCCGAAAATGAAATTAAGCTAGGGGGAACACAAACGAATAGTACCGCGAATATGACTTGAAAAACAAAATTACTGAACGAGTAGTACCGCGAATATTACATAAAACACAGGTGTATTATACGATCACTTGGGGACATTCATATAGCACGGAGCATACATGAGTAGCAAGCAAGCAAGCATTTCAGATGGATAAAGATACTAAGAGAAAAACCGATTACTCTCTTAAAAAATATTAGCATAAATACTTATTACTACTAGGCTGCTAGTTTCTAATACAAGGATTAAACTACCCGAGGGCGATATGAAAATCTAAACTAGGAAACTAGAGCACAGCGCACGTTCCAAAATCTTCAGAACCAAAACGTTTCCTGCAGCACACGAACAGCGAATCAATCAGGACGTTGGGGATCGAACCCAATACCGACAGCCAACTGCTGTCCGCATTTCACCCTCGGGTGGGCGTCTACGTACAAAATAGACGTTTTGAAAACAGCAGCGGAAGAGTGGGTGGAAAATCTAAAATTCTGAACATCAATAATCGGCGAAACCTAAACAGAGCTGGAAGTCACAGGATGCCGCGAGCACTCTGCTGGCGGCATAAAAAGATGCTCGGCGTAAAAAACAAAACCTGCAAAAAACGAAACGCTGGTTAGTAAAGACGTTGGGAATCGAACCCAACCCGTCGGAGAATCCCGCCGGTCTCCAAGCACCCCTTCAGCTTAGTAGGGCCAGAGGGAAAGATGCCGCCAGGAACGTTGCTGGCGGCTTCAGAAAAGGCACAACATGAATTATACACTATGGCCGTTGCTGGCGCCTTCAGAAAAGGCACAGCATAAACCTGCAAAAAAACAGAGCGCTGCTCAGGAAGGAAGAATTCCTGTTGAAAATTGAACTCAAACCGTCAGGCGGGATGCAAAGACGCCCGACGGCCTCCAATCATCCATGTATCGCAGGATGGGCTGCTGGTGGGATGCGGCTCATGTGAGAACATCGCAGGAACGCCCCCCCGCCGGGTTCCACGCATGCACACGAAAACATGGTCGATATGAAATATCGCTAAAGAAAAGTAGCGCGCAAAAATCATTAATCAAACAAAAACACAAGCCGCGCGCTGAGACAACGAGCAGGTAGGCGCAAGATAAGAGCTTGGAGAAAAATGAAAACGTTGCCGACCAGGATCATACCATATCCACTTTTGTCCGGGGCGCGCCGCCGATAGGAGTGGTGAGATGATCTTGAATGACGAGATGCGTAAATAATTGTAAATTCCGCATATCTTCGGTGTAAAATATGGAATTGTTACCCGTGTCTCTCGTTGTCGGTTACGACCGAACGGTCGAAACAATCCGGGGTAGGACTGCTGAGATCGGTAAACCTGTTATTAGAGCAGTTTTGCGACAAATTCATAATTGTAAATTCCGCATATCTTCGGGGTAAAATATGGAATTGTTACCCGTATCTTTCGTTGTCGGTTACGACCGAACGGTCGAAACAATCCAAGGTAGGACTGCTGAGATGCTATCGTATCATGATTGGTCGGTATAACGCGAGCGCTCGACACATTCATGGTAGGACTGCTGGCATGGATGGAAAACAATATATATCTTCGTGGTATAATTTTGAATTGTTAAACGTTTCTCTCGTTGTCGGTTACGACCGAACGGTCGAAACAATCCGGGGTAGGACTGCTGAGATGCTATCGTATCATGATTGGCCGGTAAAGCGCGAGCGCTCGACACAATCCGGGGTAGGACTGCTGACATGGGCAGAAAATTTTCGAAAAATTTCCAACGGCATAATTTTTGAGGGACAGCTCCTGCGGTGTGGCCTGTTGATGTCACTTTTTTCCAGGAAACCTGTTTCGCTCCTTTAAGGGAAACGAAATGAAAAACAGCATATTTCTGAAAAAGCTGCGAAGCGTCGTTAATATAAACGAATCTTTTGCGACACGACAAATAAAATACCCCGTGCGACACAAATGAGGGGCTACCGTATTATTCACTACAATATATATCATGGCCATCTTATTCCCTGCAACAGGATGACATATTCCCTGCAGCACTACGATGGCACCCTGCAGCACGGTTAAATATTTACTGCAACAGGGTAAATTGTTTACTGCGGCAAGGTAAAATGTTTATAATGGAGCAGGGTAACATGTTTACTGCAGCAACATGACATGTTCATTGCAGTAGGGTCCAATATTTCCGGGAGGGACTTGCCCCCATTAATTTACACTGCAAGGAGTGATATATAATGCACTACGATTTGTCCAGCTGTCGCCACAACCGTCGAGCCATTTCATATATGTTCAACTACATCAGTTGCCATTAATTCTTAGCGGATGGCGGAATGCCCGGATGCCCGGATGCCCGGATGCCTGAATGCCCGGATGCCCGGATGCCTGAATGCCCGGATGCCCGGATGCCCGGATGCCTGAATCCCACTCGGGACCAAAGATCGCCTTGGATCCCTGATGTGAGATGAGACTTTCAGCCCCCCCCATAAGGTGGGGGGCAGTCACACTCTCTCTGATCACCCCTTGACCCGAGGTGCCACGTCAGCTTGCTTCCGCCAGTTCGTTCCGCGATAATAAAACCTCAAAGTTATTTTATTATCTCATCTTAGTCTGCAGTGAATTGCGGTGTCACTCCCTGCTAGTGCTTCCGCCAGTCTAATATATAATATATATTAGCCTTTTCTGTTAGGTTATCGGTCCACCATCTTTGGTGTGGCATCCTTTTCTCGGCAACTTTGATCACGCACGTAACCCGCACGTAACCCGCACGTAACCCGCACGTAACCCGCACGTAACCCGCACGTAGCCTGCACGTAACCTCCGCACATACCTCGGAAATTTGTAATTTTTCGACCAGCTTCAACCGAATTTAACGAGACCTTCGCCCCTACGTATCGGCGTTTTTGATTTCGCCGCATCTCTGAACTTTCAACAGACATTTACGCCTTCAACACTCTGGCCAGCAGCGCCTCCGCTGCCGGAAGTTTGGCTTGCCGCACGACGTTTTTGACCTCACCGCCGTTTTCCTCGTCGAATTTTACCCAAATTTGACTTCTTCATCGCTCGATTTGGCTAATTTTACGGAAAGTTACGTTCACACCAGACACCAAGCGCGACTCCGACATTTTCGCCATCGACAACGAGTGCTGTGACTCCTACAAGAGCGCCATTCCCACATTCCTCCCCCTCTGCCACTTGCCTCTGGTAGTGCTTGGCCACGTTACGCCATGGCCGCGCACAGGTATTGGTTGGTATCTGAGGGGCCGGTCTGGTTACCGCCTTTCATGGGGTCGCAGCCCATCGCCAATGCCACAATCGACCTGCCACCAGACGCATCACGGTCTGGTGGTGTGCAACATTAAGACAACAGACACTTGCAATGAACAACTCTAGCTTGTGGTGCGGTAGTTTCGGACTATGAGAGGTCCCATTGGGCCTGTAACTGCTGCCTATTTTTGCCTAGGGTTTAGGTTTGGGATGCGAGCTTGCCTATCTTGTTGTGGCACCTCACGCCTTCGGGGTGAGGTGGTGTGATGTGAGATGAGACTTTCAGCCCCCCCCATAAGGTGGGGGGCAGTCACACTCTCTCTGATCACCCCTTGACCCGAGGTGCCACGTCAGCTTGCTTCCGCCAGTTCGTTCCGCGATAATAAAACCTCAAAGTTATTTTATTATCTCATCTTAGTCTGCAGTGAATTGCGGTGTCACTCCCTGCTAGTGCTTCCGCCAGTCTAATATATAATATATATTAGCCTTTTCTGTTAATCCCACGCAAATTGTGATGCACGTGTAAAAACAAACCATTTCAAAACCACATACAATGTGCGATATATCCGCAAAATTATTTGCGTTCAGAAAACGCTGCTGTCCATGCTGCCAAACCGTAAGAACTGAAGAATTCTCTTGAAAATTCCTCTCTGGAGCTCTCCTGGACTCTCGATCGTACTCTTAACACTGGGGGGTCAGAATCCTGCGTGACATGTGCCATGTACCGTACAACAGGGGCGGGCGGGTCACGTACTTCTACACTATAAAAAGGGGGGGCCTTACCTCACTTGACCTTACGGGTCATTTGCGTATTCAATTGGAACAATTATTTAATTCCGAAGCTGGTGACTAATTCCGTCCCATACTTAAGAAACGAAATAAATACAACCGTCTCGGAACCCCCCATACTTAAGGTGAATATTTTTCGCCGACTAAAATAAAAATAAATACCCCCCGACTAATTGAATACGCAAATGACTTGTACTTAAGGGTAGGGTGCCACCAAGGAACTAAATCGTCTGTCATTTTCGAAAAACGAATAACGACCTCCAAACAGAAATCGTTGTTAAGCATATGCTTCACTTTGATTCATCTTTACGCCATCTAATTGGCCGAATTACCCCCGCATGTTGCACACTGGCAGATAGCTTAGCTCAAGGGCTGTCGATTTCCGTGCTCAGATCGCGATTCCGATCATCGAGCTGAAAAAATTCGATCTTCCCGTCAGCACATGTCGGCTGTTGTAAGTTGTAGAACCATGCTTCTAGAAGCCTCTTCTTTCGTTTGAACACGTCCGCAACCGCCTACTGAAGCGGAGAGCTGTTATTTTTGCAGGAGATATGGAAGGTAAAAAACGCTCAACTTCTAAAGCCGACCTTGATTTCCCTCCCCACCCTCTGATATCACAGACCCGCGGAGGTTCTGTTTTTTCACGCTGGACAATGTACAGAGCGTGAAGCACCTATCTCTATAGATGAGGTGTCTTCCACGATTTGTGAAATCGAAGAGCGTGGGTTAGCCCATGACGCTGACCGCAGGAAAATACTCTTTGGTACACTTATGGTTTGGCGTGGCATGGTAGGTTTCCTGTTTAGAAGTAGTCATCATGCGTGCATGCTTCCTTACTGTAGGTTTTGGGCTTACTGTAGGTTTTGGTTGATGGGGATGCTTCCTTGCCGAGGGGTAAAGGGCGACGCGCTCCTCATCCAAGCTGGGTTGTGGCGGCAGTTAGACGCCTATGGCCTGCTGAGCGCCTGAGTGCAACTGGTGAGGCTTTAGGCTACCTGGGCTACAAAGCATCGTGACTACAGGTACTAAACACATGCCCCTCATTTCTCCTCTTATGTTAGGGTTTGAAATCGGTATGGGGATTTCACTGTACGAGCCGGGTCAAATCATATATATCGTCATGGGGCGAAAAGTGCTCCACGACGGGATTTGAACCCGTGACGTTCGCTTCTCTAGTGCGACGCTCTAACCAACTGAGCTACGCGGAGGATGATGATCCTTTCGCGCATTTCAGTGGTACTCGTACAGATCGGACTGTTACAGATCGATGATCGACCATGCGTGTGACATCGACGACGACGTACCAACATCGCGACTGCGGGCGTCTGTCATCTTTCGATCCGTAACATATCTCCCCTCTTTAAAGTGTCGTGACCTCACGACATTCGTGTCGAGTTACTTTTCAGAGGTCCGACCTCAGATGTGATGACGTGGCAGCCAACCTTGTCCGCTCGTACCGGGGGTTGTGTGGAATGTGTCCACGTCATCAGCGCGGGTCACATCGTGCCCATGCATACGCGATCGTAGCGCAGGTCACATCACCGTGCCCGAGCATACGCGATCTTAGCGTAGGTCACATCGTGTGCCTTATGCCGTTACATCTGAGGCGGTTTCCGAACCGTCGCTTCGATACCAATGTTAGGGTTTGAAATCGGTGCGGGGATTTTCACTGTACGAGCCGGGTCAAATCATATATCGTCATGGGCGAAAATGCTCCACGACGGGATTTGAACCCGTGACGTTCGCTTCTCTAGTGCGACGCTCTAACCAACTGAGCTACGCGGAGGATGATGATCCTTTCGCGCATTTCAGTGGTACTCGTCGACAGATCGGACTGTTACAGATCGATGATCGACCATGCGTGTGACATCGACGACGACGTACCAACATCGCGACTGCGCGCGGGCGTCTGTCATCTTTCGATCCGTAACATCTTAGCTTGCACCTCTTTTTTCCTTGATAACCCTCACTCTCGCTTTCAGCGAGAAGTACGCATTGTGCAGTATTCGGGTTTTTTGGTTATAGGGGTTATAGGGGTCATGATGGGTTTTTGAGAGCTAGTGGTGAATATGTGGGGAAATTGCTGGATGTGACACACCGACAGTCAAATCTGTCACTTGTCACTTCCTATAGTAGGCTGGGTGACCGTCACCAGTAGACGGGAAACACCCGTTAGTATTTATGTGTATCTCTTTTATCAATCTGAGACTTTTACCGCTCTGATTCCGTAACCCTTAACTCAGGGTTTATCTCACCAGTTAGATATATATTACCGCCGAACCGTATATCTACCAGAAATTTCATTCTGTAGAACAGAGCCATTTATATATATATATCGACCGTAACATGCCCTAAATAAGGCTTGTAGCCACAATTTTATTTTTTACCTGAAAATATACCTATCAAGGATCAATTTGCGCCATGGGGGACCTTTTGAATCGAAAATCTCAATTTACTACATTTTGTTCAATTAAATGCCCAAAATAGGCTGTTTTTGCCGGCACCCTACCCTTAAACAAGCAAACCGCGAGCGAGATGACGACACTGTGACGACACTGTGTCATGTCAGCGTCATCTGTCAATCATGAACTCGTGATCGAACTGATTTTATATAAACCGAGTTTAAAGTTTTCTAATCAGCCGCGGCTACATAGCCCAGCATGTATGACGCATATGAGATATGACACATATGTGTATGTCAAACCCGGCCGGTGCACTGCGTGTGGAATAATAAAATACGGACCAATGGTCCCGATGTCAAATCCGTCCACCTGGTCCCCACCCGAAGGCAGCTAACCCAGGTCTACCTAGAGCACTCTGGCTCAAACATACTGTCCCGCTGGACACAATATAATTACCCTAATAAAGAGTACAGACTATGGACCTAAAAATGTTTAAGCTGGGGTTGAAACCCTCAAAAAGCATAATAATTACCCGCTCCAGCATAGAGTAAGGTATGATGGCAATAACAAAGCCATCACCCAACAAAGCCTACTGAACAATGCCTAGATGAGAAGCAGCATGAGGTAGCTTCGCCGCCCCCCATCTGAAGGATAACGGCGGCTACCCCTCATCAAAACGGCCGGCACTGAACAGGCACATGTCCTAGTCTCCTCTACCTACACTCTAACGAGCCGACTGCCCCTCTGCGGGCTGAATTTGCACAGCCTGCATCAGCTCCAGGGAAGATATCTTACCCCAATTGGCCGGCCCCAGGCCGACCTGAGTCGCCAAAATGAGGCCCGGGCCGATTCGGGGCCGAAAGAGAAATTGCTTTGGGGCCGAACCAATTTGGCGCAAACTTCTAAAAATTTGATGAAAATTTTGCGATTTTTGCATTTTCTCATACTTAAGATTAAAATTTTCGCGCCTGCGGCGGGCATTTTGTAGTTTGGACCGGGCGGGCCGAAGGCGGGCCGAAAGAATTTTTGATTTGGGGCCGTACTGTACCAGCTCAACGGAAGATATCTTCCCTGATCAGCTCAGAGCCCAACTGCTCAAGGTCCTCCAAGTCCTGCAGCTCCTGCACAGTAAGCGGCCTCTCCACATCTGTACCTGAAGCACAAGGGAGGGCGGGCGGGAAAGTCCATACAATCACAGAACACGGCAATTGCCTTCTCAGTACCGAAGCGGACCTCGTAGGCCTCCGATTGATCCGAAAACCTCAGTTTTCAGATCTGCTCCGGATGATAGTCATACTGCCTATCATCCTACACTGATAAAAAACCATCAGTTTTCTAATCAGCTGCGGCTACATAGCCCAACATGTATGACACATATGACACATATGTGTATGTCAAACCCGCCGGCCGGTGCAAGACTCAAAGATCAACACAAAGCAGCGCACGTATGATGTATGGCAGCACAACAAGCAACCAGACAAGAAGGGCCGCCTACTCTGCTGAGCATGCGGCATGCTCCTAGACACCGCCAACCTTCGGTTGAGGCTGACGGCCTTGTAGGTGGCTGCAGCCGCCGACGAGCTCCAGCCCCCATACGCATTGAATTCGAAGTCAGTGACCTGGTCAGCCGCAACCACCGCCGTGGCCCCACCATACCGCAGGGACTGGGTCCCATACAGCTGCCTCAGAGCCTCGGGGTCCAGTCCAAAGGCCTCACCAAGCATCCTGAGCAGGTACCTCCTCAGCTGAGGGTAGTCCAACCTCTTCCCAGCCAGGCAATCTGCCATCGATCTGCTGAAACAGAGGCTCATCGGGCTGCACCCCCCGTGCAATCTGAACATCCACCCACCTCTGACTGATCTCCACCGGGCACAATGGCTGCCCCTCTGCCGCCCGAGCAACCTCCACCAGCTGACCATACCTGTACTTGTCGGTCTTCCGCTTCTCTAGGAAGGTGGTCATGTGGGTCTCACAGAAATTCATATCCCGCAACCTCACCTTCTCCGCACAGTCATACCGCCAAAAGCCTGTCCACATGTCAAACCCCAGTGTAGCAAGCATCTGCCGAGTGACCCCGCCCATCATCAACCAACAACGGACACCCCGTTGTACAAAAGCAAACTCCAGCGGCTCCTTCCTGTCGAGCCGTCTGTCCCCAAGCCTCCTGTGAGCTGCCTCCCGCACCGCGGCCACCAGTCTGTGAGCAGTGGGGTTCCGGTCCGCCGGGACCAGAGCCAAGTCATGAGCTGTGAAGACCATAGCCGAAGCGGTCTTCACCACAGAGAAAGTCCTGGCCGCATTGGCTATGTACTGCAAGTACATAGCCACGGTGATTGGGTCGACTGGGACAGGCACCCTGGGCGGGTCACGGTCCTGAAAAAAGGCCTGGTACCGTACGTACACCCGGGAATAGCCCCGCATGGTGCTCGCCTCACGGGTGCCAGACACCGCCAAGAGCATACTGTGGACCTTTTATTCATTTTAATTGCAAAACGAGGTTTATAAAATAATTGCTAGAAAAAAGTAGTAGGTACAGATTTCAGTCGTGAATTAATCAATTCTTAATTTTTTCTTTTAACTTTTTCGTTTTTCAACGGCTCGGATATATTTAATTCCTGCTACTTTGTTTTTTTTTCTATCTTTCGAGCCAGTCATCATTCCGATTGGCCCCCTCTTTTTTGGCATCGGGTTTGCGACTTTCTAGATTCTTGCCGTTCCCAAACAGATGAGAACACATCACTCAAGGCCCAACGAAAACGTGATCTGGAAGTAAAATAGCACCGTTGTTGACGCAGATTTTGGTTCGAAATTCAAAAATTGGGTCCAAGGAGATGGATATTGGACGCGTTTGGTACACGTCTGCTACGGTATGTGGGACAGCGTGGCCTCGACCCACTGGGCTCACTTACGGACTGCCGGAAAGGTAATTCCCCGACAGAAAACATGTCTTCTCCAGACCTTGAGTGCAGGATCTGCACCTTGAGAGGACACCTGAACGTTTGTGTATGCAACTCAATCACGGCGACTGACATGTTCAGGGAGGCGCATAGGCTCTCAACCATGCCCATCGCTACTTTGACTGGCCGCTTTGGTTTTCGGGTTGGTGTGCAACAAACACGGCCCGATCCGGTGAAGAAAACCCCCACCATCAACCACTATGGTCTGAAACCCGTTTCTTATGACGACCAGCGTGGGCCATTCCGGCAGAGGTGTTGGAGGAAACCCTAGATGTCCTTGATGCGCACATCCGCCGTAGCAAGCACTTGAATGATGAATAGGAAAGCATTGATAGCGATGGCTTTGAATTGATAGTGAGGGATAGATTTTCTTGATCTTGTGAAACGTATAGTAGAAGGATAATATATGTGTAGAATAGCCCGTGGCAGCTGCTCACGGTCGCACACATACGCCAAATCTAAAAGGAAATATGACTGTTCACTGTGAATTGATAATTCAGAGTAATTTGTAATAACAGTTGATGCATATTTCTCACCACACGCTAGTGTCTGGCGCAACCATGCAAATCAGCTCAGTTGTGTTCCAAAACATTAATTAGTTATAACTTTCAACTTTTTTCTTATCTGGAGTGCCTGGAAAATAATTCACTTTTACTTGTATTTTAGGTGTGGAAAATTCCAAAACATTAATTAGTTGTAACTTTTAACTTTTTTCTTATCTGGAGTGCCTGAGAATTGATTCACTTTTACTTGTATTTTAGGTGTGGAAACATTAATTATTTAAATAAATAAATTGAACGTGTTCAAAAACGCGCCCGGAATTAATTAATTGTAAAATCAATAAAAGGTCCACAGTATCTGCCCGCAGCTGCATCTCCAACGGGTCCGCCTCGGAGAACTGCAGCCCAGCCCACTGCTCCCCAGTGCCTAAGTATGATGCCTGCATGAAGGACAGCCCCCATCTCATACCCCTACCCCAGTCACAAGCCCTGCAACCTCCCAAGGTACAACGGGGTCCGGGGCCCGCAGGCTCCCTCTCATCGAAGGACGAGACCCGCAAGAGGAGGACTCGAAAGTCCGGCAGGCCCACCCCCTCCCTCATTGGCCCTTCCGAGGCCAGGGAGGAAGGTGTCCGCAGAAGGCTGGAGCTCCGCCCACTGCACCACACAGTCTGCCAAGTGAACCCCGTCGGGACACAGCAAGACCCACCACGGCTGGAATGTCCAGACTGGGGCCACAATGGAGGCCGCAGCCCCCTCAGCCTGCAAAAACAGCAGGAGCCTTCCGATCATCCGGAAGGGCGGGTTGCACCAGTTGACGTGCTCCCGCCAGTCCGTCTGACTGAAAGTGTCCACCCCGGACGTACCTGGACAATGCCAAGCACTGTTGAATGAAGAAGGGACACGTGCACTGCGAGTCACAAGACCATTCTTATCAGTCGCAAACCTGTCCCGGGCGTGCCTCCACCCCCCGGCAATCCACGGGTCCGCCCACCGAAAGATTGCCGGGTTGACCATCCAGTCATCGTGGTCCTTGATCTTGGAGAGGGCATCAGCCCGGGCCTCAAACTCCCTGGGCATCCAAAGGGAGGACAAAACCACCCCGTGGCCAACACAGAAATCATACACCGCTAATGCATGCTTCTGCAGCTCCTCATGCCTACTGCCCGACTCAATGACAAAATGAACAGCCTGGTTGTCACAAATGACAAGCACCCTCTTCCCCCGCAGCCTGCCAGCAACATCAAAGGCCCAGAGAGAGTCAAAAATGCCACGGAGCTCCCTGAGAGTGGATGACTTAAGTCTGTCCGACATAGTCAGATAACTGTGGCCAAGCAGCTCAGGTCCTCCCAAGGACAGCTCCAGCCAGGAGCCCCATGCCACCTCAGAGGTGTCCGCATGGACTGTCTCTAGCTGGAGTCCCGCCCCCCTGGGCTCCCAGATGCCTCTCCGATGCCTACGGAAGCCGTCGGTCAGCCAAAACTCAAGCTCCCTCCTGAGAGCATCAGAGCCTGGGACGTGAGAGGCCCAAGACCCCCAAGTCATGGTGTCAACAATGTAGAGCACCGCAACCGCCCTAGCAAACAGTCTGGCAATACCCCCGAGCACAAACCATTGGGTATTGACCAAGCCTGCAAACTTGGCCACGAGCCTCAAGGGCAGTCTGTGAAACAGCCGCAACATGTCAGACACACAGGCACGGATCTTGCCCAGTGCCTTCTCAGGCACGAACAGAACCCCCCTCCCTCCAGGTCTATGCATATGCCGATATGCACTGGGGTACGAGTGAAATACAACTGTGACTTGGCCTCGGCCACGAGCCAGCCAGCCTCCCGCACATCCTGCATAATACGGCTCAGCACAGCCAGGGCCGCGGGGTCCGTGAGACGGTGGGGGCCCTAACTGCAAAAGCAAAATCATCTACGTACGGGTGCACACGGAAGCCGAGACCCCGCCACTTAACTGCGAGCTCCTTGTTGATCTTCGTAAACACCCAGCAAGCTGGGGCTAGTCCAAAAGGCAAAACACAAAACTCATAGAACGACTTACCGAGCCACTCAACAACAACAAAGTGCGTGACATCTCGTGCAGTCCACGTGATAGTAACCCAACTTATAGTCAAAGTAGAAAAGCCCATCGCCCCTCCTAAGCAGGTCTATGAACGGCTGCAACTGTTCATACTTGAACTTAGGAAACAGCAAGAAGGCATTGAGCCACTTACCGTTGAAGATTAGCCGCAACTTTTCCCGCGACTCGTCCACCATTAAAGGTAAGACAACCCGCGGCCTCCTTGAGACCTCCCTCAAGGCGCCCACAAGCTCGCACTCCTGTACAACCTTAGTAACAAAAGAACTACGTTTCACCGCGGACGCATGATTACGGAGGTGCACACAAGGTGGCGCCCTGCCATTCTTAAACTTCAATCGGAAGCCGGCCTCGATCCACGACATCACGTACGAAGAGCGCACGAACGTCCGCCAAAACGAAGCACGAGCCCTAAGTCTACCCGCAACGCGAGGCACAGGCACGTTCTGCTCACACAAGGGAACGGCTTCGCCAATCTCTTCCTCAGACAATTCAAGACTTGAAACACAAGAAGAACAGCCCGCAGGCTTAAGGTTCATTACAAATTAGGGTTTCGTCCCCAAGAGTTCCAATTAAGGTTGGGCATTTCGCCTCAACCGCTAAGCATTCCGCAAAGCAATTTCTCTACGCCATCGTGACGTTAATTCAACTAGCATTCAGCTAACGGCCAGTGCCTCTGCCACGTCCTCTGCCAGCCGGGCGTGGCTGCGGACAATCATTCCGGTGGTGGCCCCACTCATTACAGTTCCAGCATTGCAACTGGCTGCCACGTCCAGCTTGGTTAGGTGGAGGGGGTGGCGGTGCCCCTGGGGCAGCAGGACGAATCCCGGCGTAGGCACCTCTGCCCAAGTTCTTAGCTCGCCCCTTGGCAGCTGCGGCTTGCACAGCCTGAAGCTTCTCTGCCTTCACCTCTTTCTCAGCCTTTCTCATTAATTTCTCTTCTTCCTCATCCTCTGCGTAGGATTTACGCTCTAGTTTCTCGCACATCTTCCAGCCAACCTCTGGCCCCTTGTTTGAAACCAAGGCGAGAATTTTGGCACTAGCCTTGGCGCGCGCTACGCCCTTCTCTGCGGTTTCGGACAAAAATTCCAGGGCCAAAGCGACGGATTCAGGTAAGTCCACACCTTCCAGATCCTTCTTTGCGTCCGCGAGAGCCGACTGAGAAGCTGAGTGCGCCACAAAGTGGTGCTGTGTCTCGAGGTACTGCTTGCGCAGTCCCTTGTCCTTACCGTCGGAATCATTACGCGCCAGCTCAAGTCTGTCAGAGCCAGGCAACTGCGAAAGGTCAACAGCGGCCTCCCAAGGGCGCTTACGCTCACCAGAAGCGACCCGGGAGAGTCCTCTGAACTCAGCAAGGCGCGCTGTCGCTCTGCCCATCTGCCGCAACAACTTCTGCTGTGGCTGTGTAAGATCCTCGCCCTCAGCAAACGCTGCGAAGGCGTCTGCATACGCTGGCTGCGCGTGCAAATCGTCAATACGCCTCTGGCACAAAACCGCGTCGGTATACCACTCCATACTGCCAATAATCAATATACAATAAACTACTGAAATTATATACGCTGAAAAATTACTGTGTCAAAGAAAGTCCACACAATCACAGAACACGGCAATTGCCTTCTCAGTACCGAAGCTGGCCTCTTAGGCCTCCGACTGATCAGAAAACCTCAGTTTTTAGATCTGCTCCGGGTGCCAGTCATACTGCCTGCCATCCTACACTGATCAGAAAACCGTCAGTTTTTAAAAAACTGTGTTTGACCTTTCGCTTTGAGTCTGTAGTCTTTCATTTCACTCATCACTGCACTGTTTGGATCAGATTCTTTGTATAAATACAAAATATAAACGAATGATGAGATGATCGAACGATCAGATTCAGATGGCCTACAGGTCAACAGGCCTAGCGGAGATCTCAAACATTGAGATCGACCAAGCCTAGTATGAATATGGGATACAACGATACTTGTCAAGCCTTGTCAAGGGTGGATTTTCAAATATTGGGGTTCGCGCCGGCGCGACGCTGTGCTAGAATAAGGCTAGCGCCCTCGCGCCGCAGAGCGTCGCAAGTGCCGATGCCGGAGCACGGGCTAGCAACACTATACCAAGGGGTATAAACTAGTTTATACCCCTTGCACTATACAGTCACAGAGAATTTCCCGCAGAATTCGGCAGCCACTTCTTTCGCTAGTCCGACGTGGCCCATAAAATCCGTGTGTGTCGCGATAGTCCGATTTCACTGGTTCAGTTCGTGAACACTTACACTAATGTAATTTTGGTTGGGCGTAAACGGAATATTCAACAGGCACAGTCAGCTGAGCGATTTGCGTCGCTGCCGAATTGAGTTTTCATTTCGTTCGAATTTGGCCTCGCGCGAGCGAATTGAAGGCAATTCTCACGAGCGAATTGAGCAAATCAGCAGCCGATCCGACGTGTCCCCGGAATATGCGGCATCTTCTGACGTCGGACTAGCGAAAGAATTGGGCTGCCGAATTTGCGGGAAACTCACTGATCTCGAGCATTCACCACCAGATCCGCAGAACAAGAGTCAAAGGGTAGGCATTAGTTTGAAAACCGTAACCTCCTGTACCCTAATTACCGGCACGGTGATCGATTTATTTTCAAAACCCTTGCATTCCGAAAAGGGTCCAAACATTGCCAATTTTAGGTAAAGATATCCCTCGATTCATGCTGCTAACATAAAACCAATTTCAGTTGTAATTTGTACATCCCAACAACCTATTTGATAATCTATAGTAAACTAATTTGCTAATTAAGTATGCTGCAATGAACCGACTCTGCACATGAGCCAATAAGTATGGAAACCACCGCTCCTATTGGAACATCCGACACGGTCATGAAATTAATCTCATAAGGCTTTCAAAATATACTACTTTGTACCTGAGGCGATGTTACTATCGGCATATCCCCTCAAACACGAATGATTCTTCTGAAGGGCTGATGGCGGAAGAGCCCTTTAAATGTTGACAGTTTCAAGTCTATCGCAGTCATTCAACTCCAAACCATCAGCGAGCACCCTGCCTTTAATAACATTTTCATATGCAAAATGACGTTGTGCATTGAAATTATGGGTTCGTGAAGCGGAAGGGATACGCCTGGTTATACCAATGGTGAATGGCGAAAAGCAGCAAACAGGTTGGAGGACACAATCAGAGCATATGCATGTAGGTAGCGGCGGGCTGTTGGCACTACTCCTGTGAGGCCAGGCATCGTTGCATTGGCCATTGGCCTGCATACCCACTATATACGATTGTCTTCAGGGAAGATTTTTGCTGTGTTGACCTGCACATCAACAGAAGCAACAACATTTTATCTCCACAGACTGAATCCACCATCATATTGATCTGCAGAATGATTCCCACCGTCACATTCAGGGAACTCATCGATAATTCATTGTATCACTCTCTTTACCACCACCGAATCCGCTTGCCACAGCTAAAAAACGATCCCCACAATTTGTGCAGACACACGATCGGTGCACGTGTAGCGCATGCTGATATAAACCAAATATGCATGTGTAGAGGGTGACATGCACTTTAGAAGCTCACCTTGACCGGAACTGACAAGTGATCTCGAGCCATCGGCGCACTGCCTTCATCTCTGTAATGAAGGTTCTTCGTGAAGAGCGGCACAGTGACGGTCTTCTTCTTCGAGTTCATCGTTCGTATTGCTGCTGCCATGCACGCCGGCACCTCGTGCACCACTAGCACCTTCACTGTGTTTGCCTTCTCGACCAGTCCCAACTCCGGGACGAGCTTAACAAATGTTTCCTGTGGCATAGGCACACATTGCAACCCAGTCCAATCTCGCTCACCGTGTGGAAGGCGAGTAGCTGCAAGTGAATTAAATATTCATCATGCAAAGGGATGCCATGGCATTGCAAGTGGGCTCGGGTAGAAGCCCAAGCGTCTGCAGATGCGTCCTCTGATACAAAATTGAATTTGTGATCCGAGTGTGTTCAGATGCGTCCTCTGATACAAAATTGAATTTGTGATCTGAGTGTGTTCAGATGCGTCCTCTGATACAAAATTGAATTTATGATCTGTGTGTTCAGATGCGTCCTCTCCCCTTGAAACGTTGAATTTGGAACAGAACTTGAGGAAGTCATCAGCAGCCCTTCCATTCTTTCTCCGTTTCTAATGTTCACCACGAACCAATCTTTGATTGTCTTCAAAATGTCATGAAAAATGATCCCATCATACGCGACTGATTTGGATATGCCATGTGTCTGCTGCACGATCTCCAGGTGCCTATTCTACAATCTCTGCAGTGTCTCATGAGAAGTCATCTGTAGATTGAAGGGATTGGCGGATATCTCAACCGATATGCCACACGCGCTTCAGTTTGCAACATAAATTGAAAGTGGATGTTCCAGACAGTACACGGTGGAACGAGCTTTAATCAATGTCGGGCGCTTACATAATACAAGTATAGTGTGGAAAACACGGCAGCCCAGATGACGATCCCAATGAGCACGAGCAGCAGGATGTTCACCCCCATGCTGCAGGTGCGGAACATGTCCTTACACCCCCCGTCACCCTGCACTAACAGCACAGTGCTCTTATGTTTAGTGCACACAATGGAGCCATGCCACGAAGGCGGCTTGCATCGATTAAGAAGGTGGCCCCTTCACCCTGGCTAACGCCCAAAGAGGCGAAGGCGCTCCACAGGCAGATCGCGCGGCCCGGTCATCTTTATAGGCGAAGGCGCTCCACAGGCAGATCGCGCGGCCCGGTCATCTTTATAGGCGAAGGCGCTCCACAGGCAGATCGCGCGGCCCGGTCATCTTTATAGGCGAAGGCGCTCCACAGGCAGGCGGGCAAAGATAGGAGTCGCGCTGAAGTGTGCTCTGGCCATTTTCGACAAACCTTGATGTCAATCTGTTCGATGGTGTGCCGGAGATCTGAGTACACCGCAACACTCTCCAGTCGTGGTGCCCCCGTGGTTTGATAGTATGGGTCCGCTGCGAAGACGTCATCGAAGTTTGTGTCAACCAGCTGAGCATACGTCTCCACCCACGATGCTGAGATGCCAATCACCTCTGCAAACACGGCGGTGCTCTCTTTCTTCGGATTGTACTGCACACATTCGTCCCCATAGACCCCCCACCGCCCGCAAACGAGCCCCCAGACCCCCACCGCCGTGCATGAGCCCCCACAGACCCCCACCGCCCGCAGATGAGCCCCTATAGACCCCCACCGCCCGCAGATGAGCTCCCACAGACCCCCAACGCTCTTCGCAGAAGAGCCCCCAGACCCCCCACCGCCCGCAGATGAGAAGCCCTCATTAGAATTCCCCACCGCTCAAGATGAGCCCCACAGACCCCCAACCGCCCGCAGATGAGCTCCTACAGACCCCCCCACCGCCCGGCAGAGATGATTCTCACAGACCCCCCCACCGCCCGCATTTGAGCTCCCACCCCGACCCCACCGCCCGCAGATGAGCTCCCAGCCAGACCCCCACCGCCCGCAGATGAGCCCCCACAGACGCCGTGACCGCCCCGCATCCCAGCGGGGACCTTCCATGGCCATCTCAGCTGACCTTTCCACATCTCAGCGGACCTTCACATCTCCCCGGGCGCGGATCTTCACATTCCAGCCGACCTTCCACATTCCAGCCGGACCTTCCACATCCCAGCGCGGACCTTCCACATTCCAGCGCGGACCTTCCACATCTCAGCGCGGACCTTCCACATTCCAGCGCGGAGTGGCGCGACTTGCAATGACCGTGACTCGATGGGGGCGAACAATCCACTCGTGCTATCCACGGCTCTACACCTCGAGTAGCACACTGCACACAAATTGCACACCAAAGGTTCCCCTTCGCACTCTACCAACAGGCTGCCTGGGCAACGTGGCAGCCACCTCGCACCCTACCAACAGGCTGCCTGGGCCACGTGGCAGCCACCTCGCACCCTACCAACAGGCTGCCTGGGCCACGTGGCAGCCACCTCGCACCTTACCAACAGGCTGCCTGGGCCACGTGGCAGCCACCTCGCACCCTACCAACAGGCTGCCTGGGCCGCGTGGCAGCCACCTCGCCACCTACCAACAGGCTGCCTGGGCCACGTGGCAGCCACCCTCGCCACCTACCAAGCAGGCTGCCTGGGCCACGTGGCAACCACCTGCACCCACTACCAACAGGCTGCCTGGGCACGTGGCAGCCACCCTCGCACCCTACCAACAGGCTGCCTGGGCCACGTGGCAGCCACCTGCGCACCCTACCAACAGGCTGCCTGGGCAGCGTGGCAGCCACCTGGCCACCCTACCAACAGGCTGCCTGGGCCACGTGGCAGCCACCTCGCCTGCCCTACCAACAGGCTGCCTGGGCCACGTGGCAGCCACCCTCGCCTACCAACAGGCTGCCTTGGCCACGTGGCAGCCACCTCGCACCCTACCAACAGGCTGCCTGGGCAACGTGGCAGCCACCTCACACCCTACCAACAGGCTGCCTGGGCCACGTGGCAGCCACCTCACACCCTAGCAACAGGCTGCCTGGGCCACGTGGCAGCCACCTCGCACCCTACCAACAGGCTGCCTGGGCCACGTGGCAGCCACCTCGCACCCTACCAACAGGCTGCCTGGGCCACGTGGCAGCCACCTCGCACCCTACCAACAGGCTGCCTGGGCCACGTGGCAGCCACCTCGCACCCTACCAACAGGCTGCCTGGGCCACGTGGCAGCCACCTCGCACCCTACCAACAGGCTGCCTGGGCCACGTGGCAGCCACCTCGCACCTTACCAACAGGCTGCCTGGGCCACGTGGCAGCCACCTCGCACCCTACCAACAGGCTGCCTGGGCCACGTGGCAGCCACCTCGCACCCTACCAACAGGCTGCCTGGGCAACGTGGCAGCCACCTCGCACCCTACCAACAGGCTGCCTGGGCCACGTGGCAGCCGCAGTTGCATAGTAGAGTGGCCACCTTTGCACATCGGGAGGTGGCTGCAAAGCTCTGCGTACACTATTGGATGGGAGCACATCTCAATGGCCCCCCTCTGGTGAAAGGCTTCAGGTCATGTCGAGAGTCTGAGCTGCACCTGGGTAAGCTCTAGAACGTGCACATCCCCTGCACGAAGAAAGCCGGGCTTGGCCAGGTCTGCAAGGGACTGCCGCACATGTGAGGTGAACTCGCTGCGCTCTGGCTGCGCCAGCACTGCCGTTGTGGGGAAGGTCATCATGACGTGCACGACAGCGCCTGGCGGGGCTGGTGGAGAGGGCGGAGGGGGAGGGTTCGGATGTGGAGGTGGCTGGAATGGCGGAGGGGGAGGTTGAGGTGGTGGCGGTGGCGGCGGCAGCGGAGGCGGGCCTGGAGGTGGAGGTGGAGGAGGAGGAGGAGGAGGAGGTGGTGGAGGGGGTGGCGGGCTATTCATGGGTAAGGGGGTGTTAACACAGAACACATGTCAGTTGGTTGCGTCACAGTTGGTTCCTTTCCCCTAATCCGATATCTGCTTTCATCTCCGGGGATGGAAAATCGAGAGTGCAGCGGCCGCAAATGTGCTGTGACCGGCAGTCCCCTTCTGAATGCACATGCCAAGAGGGAGGTGGCTGGGTGTCATGGCGACCATCGAGAGCTGCGCGAGGCAACTGCAGAGATGACTCAGGACCAGAAAGTCAAAGAGTCTTCAATGCCTCCCGCCGCGCCTGCGTGAACGCTGCGCAACACCGCACTTCAAGAGATGGGAGGCTCTTGAGCCTACCTGGGGGGTGGAGGTGGAGGTGGAGGCGGCGATGGCGGAGGAGGCGGCAGAGGAGGCACCGGGGGAGATGGAGCCCAATCAGTTTCGTACATGTCATAGTACCATTTAGCAGCAGGCGGTGGATACGGGGTGGGGAGGGTGGGGGGCGGACTGGGAGGTGGGGGTGAGGAGGTGGAGGTGGAGGGGGTGGTGGTGGGGGTGGGGGTGGGCGGCGGTGGAAGGATGGAGGGAGGGAGAAGGCGAAGGCGGAAGGTGGTGGGGGAGGAGAAGGCGGGAGGTGGTGGTGGTGGGCTGGGCGGCGGTGGAGGGGCGGGGGATGGTGCGGCGGAGGTGGAGGGGGAGATGGAGGAGGTGGTGGTGGCGGTGGTGGAGGGTATGCAACTGCGACGCCAACCACGCACGCCTAACTGCGTGTTGTTTGATGAGGGGGGTGATTCGAATGAACAGCCACTGTACCTCCGAAGGGCACTATGATCACCTACGACAACGAGCCACTGTACCTCCAAAGGGCACTATGATCACCTACGGCAACGAGCCGCTGTACCTCCAAAGGGCACCATGATCACCTACGACAACGAGCCACTGTACCTCCAAAGGGCACCATGATCACCTACGGCAACGAGCCATAAGCTGTTAGGACTACGTTGCCGCGGAGGTGCTGAATGCCCCCCGAGAGCAAACCCGCAACACACGACATGGTTGTAAATGGACAGCTCCGGTGGCGCAGAAATATGATTCTCATTGCCAGCTCCAAACAGCCCTCATTGGCTCGAGCATAGCTCCTCATGGCAGGGCACAGATGTACCTAAAACAGAGCTATCGATGTTCACCGCCGGAACTGGCATATCAACCTCGTGGCCAATGGAGTAGTCCACCCAATCGTAGCCCACTTGGCCGAAGGTGTTGCGGCCGAAGCAGCGCAGACTGTGATCCTCGTGCAGCACCGCGCACGTGTGGGACATTCCCCCCGCAATCTCCACGGGATGCCCCCCTGCATCCCCACCCTCCTCCACGCCAGCTTCCCACCTCATCAAACTACTCCCCCATACGCCCCCCTGGCTTAAGGATAAGTGAGCATCGATGGGGTCGCGCAGAGTCTTCCGCCTTCCTGTGAACGATGCCTCATGAGTCTGATCTTTCCAAAGAAGCTGCGCGCGCCAGATCTCTGTGAGAAGGGAGGAGATAGGCGCGAAAATACCGCAAGATCTCTGTGAGAAGGGGGCAGACAGGTCCAAGAAGAACACGCCTCCGATGTCAGCTGATGTACCACATGGACTAGTTGTCGTTGCACTTTTCCCCGAATGTCACGTGGACTAGTTGTCATTGCACTTTTCCCCTAATTCTGACGAGACAGGCATTCGGAAATGCTTAAATTGGAGCCCGTGAAATTTAAGTGATTTCAAAATATTGCCGCTGATTGACCTGAGCCTGTGATCCTGACTGTGACAGTGCCGGTTCGAAGCATCCGAGAGTAGCCGACATCCTGTCACCAAGTACAAGTAGGAGTCCGAACTGACACGGACTCAGCTCTGGTCTTTTCACTTTTGTGGCAAAAGAACTTCACGGAATACGGTCGTATTCCTGTGTGGGGACACTGCAAATTATTCTCGACAGTTCCCTTGATCAATTCAGGTATTAAGGAAGTAAGTAATGGTCGAGACAGCACACAACTGGCCGAATCAGAGGATTCTGGTGAAGCGGACTTACCCAGCCCGCACTTCCCCGAACAAGACAGAGCGAAGTCCATGGATCAACAGCAGCGGCAGTACCAACAACAGCTGGCTCAGCAGAACCAGATCATGGCCGTCTTGATGGAGCAGATCCAACAGCTCAAAGCCAAGGAGGCGAAAAGGAGGCGAAGGGGGAGACTGCGGCATCGAACGTTGGCACTAAGCGGGACAAGGAGCTTGCTCGTTGAAAGAAGCTTCCGAACAGCCCTTACAGCGAATCAAACCCTAAGCCTCAGGCTCTGCTCGATGGACTTGTTGGTCCATCGAGCAGCCGACTGTTTTAGGGGAGAGGCGGGATGCAGGGGGTGGACTGACCGAGGTCGACTGCTTTATCTGGGGGCGTGTACAAGTTAAAGTAGGTGGGGTAGACCTCGGGCTCGATCAGTCCCCAGGCACTCCCATCACCGAGCTGGTGCCATGCACCCAAGCCCCAGCACAGCATGTCGCCTTCATGCCCCCCGCCACGGATGGCACACGTCTTATACGGCGCAGCAAGCACCTGGCTTGCATCAGCCAGAACCACCATGGGAGGCATCTCGCCCCAATCGTCCCCAATGTTCTCATTCGTCCCGGTGCCCAGCTGACCATACTGATTCCTGCCGAAGCACTGCACCGTATTTTGGTACCGGTCGTAGTGGAAGCGATACATGATCACGCAGGTATGGTTGCCCCCCGCTGATACCTGACGGGCGGGTGCAGCAAGCGCCTCCACACTTCGTCACCTGCAAGGCTAGGGCCTGGATGAAACAAAGCCGCAAAACCGGAAATCGATAGAGGACAAAAAAGAAGAAGGCGCTAAAACATGACAACCGTTGATTACGGCCCTGCGAAATCACCCTTCCTGTCCCACAAGGTCACCAATCCTGTGCGGCCTTATCCAAATTAACTATATATCAATCCTGTGCAGCCTTATCCAATTTAACTATATATATCAATCCTGTGCGGCCTTATCCAAATTAACTATATATCAATCCTGGGCGGCCTTATCCAATTTAACTATATATCAATCCTGTGCGGCCTTATCCAAATTAACAATATATCAATCCTGTGCGGCCTTATCATGATTGATATATAGTTAAATTGGATAACTGCACCGTCTTCACAGCTCTGACGCATGATGCACTGCACCGTCTTCACAGCTCTGAGATCTCTACAACAGCCTGTTGGCTGTTGCCGCTGGCTTCGGCCCGATATCACCGAACCTCGGCGACTGCAGGCACCATCACGGCGCCCAGGCACAGTCTAGTCGCGGTGAGAGCGGACTCTGGGGTGAACTGTGCCGGGATGTTTGTCCTGGAGCAGGACAAGTTCCTGGAGAGAGAAAGGCATGAACTGCGCACCTGCAAAGGCTGTCCCTCCCCGAGATGGAGGGCTGCGCACCTGCAAAGGCTGTCCCTCCCCGAGATGGAGGGCTGCGCACCTGCAAAGGCTGTCCCTCCCCGAGATGGAGGGCTGCGCACCCGCAAAGGCTGTCCCTCCCCGAGATGGAGGGCTGCGCACCCGCAAAGGCTGTCCCTCCCCGAGATGGAGGGCTGCGCACCTGCAAAGGCTGTCCCTCCCCGAGATGGAGGGCTGCGCACCCGGGCAAAGGCTGTCCCTCCCTCGAGATGGAGTGGCTGCGCACCTGCAAAGGCTGGTTCCTCCCCGAGACTGAGGGCTGCGCACCCGCAAAGGCTGTCCCTCTCCCCGAGATGGAGGGCCGCGCACCTGCAAAGGCTGTCCCTCCCCGAGATGGAGGGCTGCGCACCTGCAAAGGCTGTCCCTCCCCGGGAGATGGAGGGCTGCGCACCTGCAAAGGCTGTCCCTCCCCGAGATGGAGGGCTGCGCACCCGCAAAGGCTGTCCGTCCCCGAGATGGAGGGCTGCGCACCTGCAAAGGCTGTCCCTCCCCGAGATGGAGGGGGGCGGGTGGCATTTCTCCAGGCTCGTCTCCTGCAACCCGGGGACCGCGCAGAAAAAGCCTCAAAGGAGGTGGAAGGAGTTCAGAGGGGCTGAGAGGAGCGCAGAGAGCTGCGAGCTGAGCGGGAGCAGGTAATGCCACAGGGAAAGTGATGGGCAGGAAAAAGGGGGGTGTGAAGAATGAAGGGGAACGAAGCAAGCTGGTGGCAAAGAAGGGCGAAAAGAAGGCGGAGCAGAGGGTGGGGCAGCAGGCTGCCCTCAACGGATTTGCAGTAGCAGAGCAGAGGGTGTGGCAGCAGGCGGCCCTCAACGGACTTGGAACACCTGGGAAGGATAAAGTGAAGCAGAAACAACGCTCGAGAAAGGGCGAGGGACGCCTCGGCAGGCTGCATATCAAGACAACTCTAGATTCAGCCGAGCACAAGGCCAGGGCACTCAGGCAGGTGTGCACTGACATAGCTTCAAGGGTAGCTGAGTAAGTGGGGAAGACTTGCCCACAGCGGCGCCGTCGGTGGTGGTGAAGTCATACGTGGGCCCTACTTGGCCGAAGGTGGCGTCCCCCCAACACACAACACCCCCGAGCACGGTAATCGCGCACGTGTGGTGTGTCCCTGCGGAGATTTGCACCACCGCTGCGCCGACGTCCACGTCTACCGGGGGCATCTCCCAGAATTCGTCTCCTATAGTCTTCTTGTGGCCGTAGCCGAGCTGACCGAAGTCGTTCTCCCCCCAGCAGCGGACCACGTCACTCTCGAGAAGCACGCAGGTGTGGCTCTCACCTGCACAGCGAGAGAGAGAGCCGGGTGTCAGTGTCCTGAGTACGCCATAAAAGCGCCTCAAGTCTTTCCCCCGCTCTCGCCGCCAGCAGAGGACCCTCCCGCCTTCCATATGTTATTTACGCGCAGCATAGAGATATGCGAAAGGCTACTCAGTGATATCAGGCGAGCCCGAGGTATTTTAGGGCACATCCCGGCATACCTGCAGCGACTTGCCGCGCAGCAACACCGCCGATGCTGACGTCTGCAGGGGGCATGGTGCCGCCAGAGGCTCCCACGTCGTGAGAATTCCCGTAACCGAGTTGCCCGCTGGAGCCCGCCCCCCAGCATCGCACACTCTTCGACGTCGTTACGACGCACGTGTGCGAACCTCCAGCGTCGATCTGCATCACCTGTAGCCCCAGGATCAAGGTCCCTGGCGGCGGCATGGGGTTGCCGATCTCTGTCCTGCCAATCGCGCGTGTGTTTTCATAGCCAAGCTGGCCCCTATCCGCGCGTCCGAAGCAACGCACATTCAAATCTGTGTCCACGACGCAGGTGTGCTCACGTCCAGCCCCAACGGAGCAGGGCCCAGCCTCGCAGCCAAAATCTGTGACCCCGCTCCCCCCGTTCCTCAAGCCGATGCTCTGCGCGAAAATTGGAACTAAGCGCTAGGCGCATCACCCTAGTATGGTACGCACTGGTCAAGCGGACACGCATAAGTGGGTCCCAACTATAAAGTGGCATTTTGCTCGGGAAAAGTGGCGCACGTACAGGCCGCCCCGCACATTCATGCGAGACGTAGGAAAGCACAGCGAAGGCAAGGCAGTGAGTTGGTCTGCCAGCGCGGAGCACTCTTCAAAGAGCACAATGCGCGAAACGTAGCCTTAGTCAGCTGCGGCGGAATCCCGTTGAAATCTATCCTTACATCACTCCACGACGGATGGGATAAAAAATCACGCTGCCTTAGTCAGCTGCGGCGGAATCCCGTTGAAATCTATCCTTACATCACTCCACGACGGATGCGATAAAAATTCACGCTGCCTTAGTCAGCTGCGGCGGAATCCCGTTGAAATCTATCCTTACATCACTCCACGACGGATGGGATAAAAAATCACGCTGCCTTAGTCAGCTGCGGCGGAATCCCGTTGAAATCTATCCTTACATCACTCCACGACGGATGCGATAAAAATTCACGCTGCCTTAGTCAGCTGCGGCGGAATCCCGTTGAAATCTATCCTTCATCACTCCACGACGGATGCGATAAAAAGTCAAAGTCACATCAGGGGCACAAGTTCCGCGTCAACCACAATAGGTGTCCGGTCAAACGAAGTGCACGGCTTTTGCTTGAATAGTTATTGCATCGAAATATATCAGCGTGGCGAATATAAACCGCGCGAGGACCGCACAGAGAACTCATTATCTCAACGTAGTGATTCTTTTGCATCACACACGCCAATTATCAGGGCTACACATTGATGCAGCAGTGGAGGGATATAGTGACTCCGGCGAGAAATAGACAAGGGTAGCATCGAGCCTTGACATAAAGCGATATTCTTATCCGTACCTCCAAGGATGGAACGTCTGCTATTTTCAAGCGCCTCTTTGCCGTCCCCCTCGTTGGCACGTCCGCTCTCATCTTTGGGAAGGACCGTAGCGTTCAGAAGCGGGCGTCCCAAATTTAATGTCCTGTGACCTAAAGGTAAATAGTGCGGGTGTATCCAAGCGCTCTCAACTGTCGTAGAGTGGAGCCAGATAATGCCAAAACTAATGCATTTTATCAAGATTTCCAGTCTCGTTTGAAATCCAGAGCGAAAGTTGCTCATCGGGAAGGTACAATTTGGCAGGTGCACCGCCTTCCATTCAAATGCGAGGGTACTGTATCGTGAGATACTTGCTAGTTATCTCGCCTACAGACACGTGCAGATGCATGTGGGTGACACAGTCTTTCTGTATATAGTTTTAGTATCGGAGCGTCAACGATGGGACGGAACACACGGGGTCGAGTAACGACGTTTATATCATGAACTAGGTATTTCACTGAACCACGATGCAAATGCAGTCTTTTCCAAAGTTACACGAAACGCTCAGGATGTGCTGCCATATGCCACATGTCCAAACAACCCACGACAATAATGGTAACCGCATGCATGGACGAGATTTCTGCTTCTCGTCCGTCTGCGCTCGAAATGTCCTTTTGTCATTATTTGTGACTTCTCTTCTGAGGCCCGTCCTTAAATTTGGTTTTGAGATTACGCGAGTCGCGTCGCGTCGCGTCGCGTCGCATCGCGTCTGACCAGATTTAAGGATGAATAAATCGGCTGTCTGCGACTGTGTGCACGACGGCCTATCGCTATGCGTACGTGGCGTCCAACGTGGTTACGTTTTATTATATCTGGAATGGGTATAAAAATAAATACACGATTTTCCGAAACGAAAAGGTTGGGTCAGAAAAAAAAGGGGGAGAAAGGGAAATAATAATAATAATAATAATAATAATAAAACATTTACGCTAGCAGAAGGGACAAAGTCCTGAGTGCAGTAACCCTGCAAAAACAAGCTAGTGAAAACACTAGGGGCTACTCCCTCTACTATAGCGCCCACAAAGGGGCTCAACCCACTTTTCAGCGAGGGTGACATCTAGAGAAAAAGCTAGGTGCTAAGCAAAAACTCTAGAAGATGGAGAAGACGACCATGGCCGGGTGAGTGGAGGGTGGCTGAAACTGGCGGTGGGGAGGGGAAGTCAAGAATTAAGGGGTATTTGGAGACGATGAGGAAGGAGGTCGGGAAATAAGGGAAGGAAAGGGGAAAGGGGAAATGTGGGGAGTTATAAGGGGGATAGGGGTTGGGGGGTGGAAGGGGGTGGAAGGGGAAGGGGGATGCAGGACGGATGTTGATAAAGGGGGAAGGGTAGGGGAGGGAGTGTATATGGGGTGGGGGGCGGGGGAGGCAAAGGGCGGGGACGGCGAAAGGGGGAGATCTGTATTTTTATACGACGAGTTTTATCCAAAGATCTGTCGAAGGCGTCGCACCTGCCTACGTGGAGCGTACACATGCGTCGCATATCCAAGGAGCGTCCATTTATTTTATCTGCGATTTGATCTGACGAACAGTTTTCAAAATTTGCCTACGTGGAACCAAAAAACGCGACGCAAGAGCGCGTCGCGTCGCGTAGATGTTGGACAAAACATCTCTGCGTAGCGTGTTACGCAAAAGATGTTTGTCCAAACCGCATCTCCGCGACGCGACGCTCTTGCGTAACCTGTGCGTAGCGTTTTACAGTTTTCTAACCAATCAAATCGCTGCGATCAAAAGTTACGCGACGCGACGAAATTTCATTTTACCCAAACCAGATTTAAGGACGGGGCTGACAAGGACTTGCGCAATGAGACCAGGCGAGGGGGAGTATTCAATACAAGTACTACGTACCAACTGTACTCCCCCTGCATACGTTCCGTAGGTCAGGTTTTCCGATCGAATACGATGAAATTCGCGATATCGAATCTCAAATCAGGCCCGTGAAAACCTTGCGCAGTCCCAGAAAGTTCGAAACTCAAAGCGAAACGGTGCTGTTCAGCACCTTTTTCAAGGATATATCACGGATATATGACGTTGTTTTGATCACAAAGATGCATTGTGACACATTCATCACGATGCATACATATGGTTTGCATGTATTTTGAAACTCTGGGTCTCATTGTGCGAAGATCCGGAACGCAATTTTCGGAGCGGGTTTCACCGCGGATAAGGCGCTTCCCTGCAAAATTTTCATCGGTCTTAGCCTTTTGATTGCCCTTGATTGCCGTCGGTTTATTGTTCCTTGGGGACTGTTTGACGGTAAAATGTATCTTACTTTGAACTCGTATAGTGCCTAAGTCCATAAACGCGACGATGCCGGCCGTCTCCGCTTGTGCTCAAAGAGGGCACAAGTCGGCATTGTCAAAATTCCGCTTTCGCTCCGGAGCATATGAACGTAAGTTCGCAAAAGCGATATTGCAAAACTTCTGGACGTCTCACCCAAGTCCCTAGCGGAGATGGATGAGTCATGTGTGAACTCGTACTTCCCCCCTCATGGGAGCAGTGACTTTTGCCCCCCCCCCCTTCCCAGGGGGTTCGGCAGCCCTGCCCTTGTGTCAGGGTTTAGGCTCCCAGCTCTCAGCTCATAAAACACCTAAGTATTTTATTCAATCATCTTTTTGAATGTGAAACCCGTGACTGCCGTTGGACGGCTTTCTTTGCCTGCGTGCATATCTCTCTCTCTCTCTCCGTCAACTATATATATGTGTGTATATTTTACACTTTCTTTCAGGTTATGGGTTACCACTGACTGGTGGCTGCTCACGATCTTTCGCTCTCATTTTGATCCCGCGCAACGCGGTATTCAGTGGCGGAACGCCACTCTCCCCGTCATGGAGAGAGAGACTTTCGCCCCCCCATAACTGGGGGCGACTGTCTCTTCCTGTGTCACACCTCGCCCTGTGGTGTCACTTGCATCTTGCCCGGCATCAGTTCCGACAGATAATAAAACCGCCAAGTTATTTTATCATCTCATCTTTGACTGTTGTGAGATATATTGTTCCGCAATATATCGGGTGGTCACTCAATTATTCTCATACAAGTGTAAACTGAGCATAAGAGATAACGAATATAAAGCGGTCTGCGACCTAGGTATCTGTCACCTAGTACTGTACGAGTACTGGTACAGTTATCGGGAGTCGGAGCAAGTTATGACCTACGGGTCACTGAATCCAACACACCACCCTGTGACTGTACATAGTGCTGTTACAGGTGGCAGAGAGCGGCTCACAGACAAAGTGTTCCGAAACAACAAACAGCTAGGAGCTAGAAACTGCTAGAGGGAGGCGTGTGCTTTAGCCAGGGCGGTCCCTTTCTAAAACTGCTGCTAGGATACTGCCTTCAAGCTAAGTTCCTACAGCCAATCTCAAAGCTACTCAGCCACTTTCAAAGTGGTCCACAAAGCTGCAGAGTTCACCGGTGTTGAAGACGTTGTCAGAGTCTCGTATAGCATAGATATAACACGCTATATCATTTGCTAAAACGGTAGGGATCGAATTGACCGTTCATGGAAATGTTCAAATTGGAAAGCCCCCTCAGAAGCAATCGAAGTGACCGTTCATGGAAATGTTCAAATTGGAAAGCCCCTCGAAGCATTCGAAGTGACCGTTCATGGAAATGTTCGAATTGGAAAGCCCCCTCGAAGCAATCGAAGTGACCGTTCATGGAAATGTTCAAATTGGAAAGCCCCCTCAGAAGCAATCGAAGTGACCGTTCATGGAAATGTTCAAATTGGAAAGCCCCCTCAGAAGCAATCGAAGTGACCGTTCATGGAAACTGCCGGCAGCAGCCGCGCTTTGCCAAAGCCGTGCGAGTGTCAAAAGAACTCAACTTTTTTCCTTCGCTTTTTTTGAAGCGTTCGCACAACGTTTCGATTAAAAAAACTCGAAAACTTCAAAAACTGTAAAGCAGGGTCGTCGCGTCTCATGTGGATACACCGACGTGGCGGCGGTCGATCTGAACAATATTCCGTGGTATGGATGTTGAGACCCTGGGGAGCGACCCGGCCCGTGGATGCTTACAATTCGACCAATCGCGTCATTTGACCGATTTCCGTGGGGATAAGGCGGCCGAAAAGATTGGTACTCATATCACTGCATCCAAAAGCGACACCTCCCGCCACCCCTACACCCCACCTTAGCCCCCATACCCCGCCCGGCCCCCATACCACTCACCAGCAATTGGCGCTCACAGCCCGACATCACTTTACAACCATCTCGCCCAGTTGCCCAGGCAGCTCTGCATGGTCGTGAACAGCAGGTTGGGCACGCGCCAGCTTTTTGTCGCCGTGAGGAGCCCGAGCTCGGTGGGAATGTCGCCAGTGAGCTCATTGTACCCAACGTCACTGGCAAATACCCAAGCCCCAACCGCGTCAATGCCGCTGATGCGGTGGAACCGAGCCGCGTGCCTCCACTCCTTGCACATGACCCACACCTCGCTGCCAGAAATCAGATGAAAGAGAGGGCGGCATCGCCACATCGGACTGTCTGCGCGTCTTGTCGAATAACATCACACGTGGCGCTCTGCTCCAAGGAGGAGATGGGCACAACATGCGGCGTAGGCCAGGTGTCCTTCTCGCGTACAAGCTGCAATCGTGGAACCGATCGACGAGCCGGCCTCTCTGCACCTGTCGGAAGCTCACAAGGAGACGGCTCGAGTACAGTTGCTCAAGACGGAGGGGATTGGGCCGAACAAGGAATTTCGATCGATTCGCATACCGCCACACAGAGTCTGCATTCGACTTAACATCACATGCGCGCTAATCAATCACCACCACCGACCAAGAGCGAGATTAAGGCTGCGAAATTACCGGTAATTTGAAAATGGGGTGTGGTAATACCGGGTAATTTACCGGTAATACTTTCAGTGGTATTACCAATATTTTACCGCCTGCACAAAATGACCCAACTTTCGCCTCAGGGCTCCGAATTCGTTTTTTAAAGTTCGTGTGGGTTTGTATTGGCCATTATAATTGTGTCGGCACATAATATTGCTATTGCGATGATGAAGGTGCACACACCAAGACACCATACTATTACTTTTTTCCAGAAGTACAGACAGTATCCCAAATCCGAGTTCTTCATGGTGCGGTGTATTGATCGGGTCCCCGCGAGGTAGCATGATCGAAAACCAATTTCGACTTTGCCCATTCCGATTTTGACACGATATTTCATAGGACAGAGGTATATAGAAGGTCCCAAGCAAAAAGTTGAGCGCAACCACTTGCGCTGCGGAAATTGCCTGCACACCGAAATCTGACAGTACACTTTGTCTCTCACGCCGATTCGCAGTAGTTGGGTCGATCTCGTCGTGAACGACCTCCTCAGCAGCGGCGAGACCTGCCTCATCAGAACTTTCCTATTGCCCACGCTTCTTCTCATATATATTGCCTACGCCACTCTTTGCAATTTTCTGCAGTGGACTTTTAAGTCAATTTGAGCTTGACATCATCTGGAACGCTAGCGCACGAAATGACTTTATTCAACAGTTTCCCGGTATTGATCTTCTGAAACGCTACATTCGTTTTCACGGTCGAGTCATACTTGCACGTTAGAATAGTTCGTACGTTTCGCTTACAGGTTTTCTCAGTGTCAAGTGTCTCGGGAGTGTCGTGGAACAGTGAGAGGTGGTACTTGTGCTGTGTACCGAAGTTGGACTGCCCCCTGAACGGAGCCTGCAAAGCGTTATAAACTTCGGTCGGCACAGTGTGAGAATGCTTGGCCGCATCCTCCCACTCGTGTAGAGTGTCTTCATCCTCATTACTCGCAGTGCCACCACATTGCGAATCCATGACAGCCGAGTGGCAAATTCCAAATAACGGAGTGGAGAGAGTCTTGAACTTTTGGAATTTGTTCGTTTGTACTTTCCAAGTCGGCTACGGCGATGTTCGATCGCCGTCAGACCAATGGGAACTGGTAATTTACCAGGTAATCGCTGGTAATTGGTAATTTACCGGTAAAATCTTAAGTATGGAGGGTAATTCAGAAACGGGGGTCGGTAATACCACGTAATTTACCGGTAATTACCGCACCGGTAATTTACCAAAAAAATTACCCCGCAGCCTTAAGCGAGATGGCGCATCCTCAGAGAGCATGAACAACGCAAGCACGCAGTAGATGGTCCTTCGTAGCTGTTGTGTTGTTTTCCCACTCCAACCATTGCAACGAAGGCCCCGTGGCCCGTTGCTGTCGTTCCCAAAGTCAATGCTGGACGAGATTCAACGGCGGGCGCCGTATATTCGTCCCCCGCACGATGTGGGACGCAAGTACCACGACATCGTACAGTATTTCGGTGCGCAACCATCGTCACTACCAATCCCATCTCCGCGCCTGACCACCCCGCCCGCGACCGCATGACAATGTACGCCGGCGATAATCGCACACGTGTGTCGAAATAGCGAGGATGGGACCCTCCGAACAGGCAGGGTGGTTCCTGCGCACTCCTCTAAGGGTGCAGGTGGGGCAGCAGGTAAGAATCGGCGCAATACCATCCGTTGAGAATATTAACACGTGGAGCGAGGTGCGTGGGGGGGAACAGGGATGTGGACGATGGAGGATTTCCTCAATTTCGTTCTATATTATTGCTGGAACAGTCACACCGCTCGCTTTGTGACTCTTCCTATAGTAGTGTGTATGACTGTCACCCGAACCCGAACCCTAACTGTTTATGCCCGTTATATCGGGTTAACTTATCAACTTTATTACATTCTGAGAAAACTTATCACTGAGTGAATATATCCCGAGTCCTAGGGGTATATCCAACAGGTTTGGCCCCACGCACTCTTTGTTTAGACACTGCGTAGTTTGGCCATGTCAGGCTAAACACCGACGCTTGAGATGGAGTGAGGGGCTCCTCTAGAGGCGCGGCGGAGCGGTATGGCCTAGTTGCGTGGCTGGTTGATTGGACTTACGGAAAGCTCGGGCTCGTGGCTGCTTGATTTTCCCGTTCTACGCGTTGGTAGACGTTGGAATTTTGGTCGGATCCGACACCAAGTTCCTTGGCCGCGTTGTTAGATCCACATGCACGTTTGGGGAATCTTTTGCGCCGCAGCTTTCCTTCTTTTCCTCGGCGACCGACTTGCGACTTTTGGCCGCCGCTCCTTCCGCACCTCGCCACATTTTCCCTCACTTCGTCTCTATAGTCTTCTACATCATGGTTGCGACTAGATTGACATCAAGTATGGCGTCACGCCGACGCTCGCTAGCTACAATTTTCGACTCCGCTGCCGCACGTAATTCCGTCACGCCGGCTACGCCGGCACCCGCTGGTGCTCCAGCTGCGAACTCCGCACAAGCCGTATTCTTGGCGGGTGTTCGCTCGCTCACGCGTGAGCGCTTCGACGAGAGCGTGGCGAAGCACGTCATCCGGAAATGCTTTCCCGACAAGCATGACCGATTTACGGGTACGGAGTCGAACGCTCAGGTGCTCCTCTCCAAGCTGGTGCCTGCTCTCCAGGAGGCGTTCGAGGCCGAGGACGCGCTGTTTGCCCCTATGTTCGACTTGGAGGACTCCACGTTGGCCGTGCGGCCCGAGGCCAACAAGCTCCTCTTCTCAACTCTCGAGCTCATCGTGTCTCCCGCCTCTCCAGCGGGTGACTGGCTCGAGGCGTCTGCGACCTTGCACCCTCTGGACGGCAAGCGGGCCCTGCTGGAGCTCGCGCGACGTCTGCTGGACTCCGGTGCACCCTTTCAGGGGACATCGGACCTCCTTGGCGTCCGTTTTAAGGCCCACACCGACCCGTCCGAGTCCATCACGGACTTCAACGCGGCCTTACGGTCTGCCAAGAGGCGCAACACTCTCGACGATGACGAGGTGAAGGAGCTGTTCCTCGCGGCGCTGGACCCTGGATTCTACGCGCCGGTGGTGTCACGGCTCTTCACGCACCAGCAGCGGGCGGCCGTGGACCTCCTCACCATTCAGCAATGGGTCCTCGAGTGCTACGCCCGACACGTCGCAGCCGGTACGCACACTGCCTCGTTCACCCTGTCCGCGGCGGCCGTGGCCACTGACGGCGACACCTCGCAGCTGTCCGACCTCACGGCCATCATCCTCGACGTGAAGCGGCAGCTGAAGGTCCTCACGGACAAGGTCAACGGGCGGGGTTTTACCCCGCGGGCGGACAAGAACAAGATCGGCAACGGGGGAGGCGGCTCCGGTGTTCGTTTTGCAGCAGGTGACCTCCCGACGGGAGGGAACTGGCCGCAGTCGCAGGTGAGGAAGCGCGTTGCCTTTCACAAAGGCAGCGGCGACTTCATTCCATTCTGCCAAAATTCGACGTGCAAGAAGGACGAGGCCCGCCACTGGCACCGCGACTGCCCGAACGGCGGCAAGCACGGCGCTGGGGGAAGCTTCCACAGCTTCTCCCTCGGTGACATCGAGAACGACTTGCTGGCGGAGCAGTTTCAGACGGCGATGGACGAGCACGATGGCGAGCGGTTCGATGCGCTCTGCCTTCTGGCGGGGGGCAAGCCGGAGATGCTCGACGGCGTTTCGGCGTGTTCCTTCGGGATCGAGCCGGAGCGGGGAGACGGTGCGTTGCAGGAATTCCTCCCCTACTGCCAGCCTGCCACCCACATGGGCGGCTTCGCGGTCGGTGGTGTCGAGAGCGGGATCTCGGCTGCCGCTTGCACGCATGTCCGCGAGGACGCACCGCCGGCGCCACCGCCGGCGGCAATCACGCATGTTTACCCAGGCGAGTCGGAGGCGTCCGACGCCGGTGACATGATGCCGGTGGACCCCATGCACGCGCACGAGCCCGACTTCTGCTTTGCGGACAAGATCGCGCGGATGGGGGGACTCTCGGTCACGGCTGCGGGCGAGGACTTCGCGATGCGGTACATGCACGCCGAGTCGGAGACCGACTCTTGCGACGGCGACGCGGACGGGTCTGCAGCTGGGTATGACCCTATTGACGGTGAGGATGCGGTCCCGCAGCCTCTAGCGTCTCGTCGGGGATGCGGTGCACCGCCTTATGGTGCTGGACTCCGTGGGGGTAAGATCCGAAGCGGAAAAAACCCTAGCAGACCTACGACAAGCAGCCAGAGCCGGAACAAGACTCACAGAGAAGGAGGCAATGGACTGCAGGAGGGCAATGAGGGGAAAACGAACTGAAGCGTCCCAAAAGGACAGCCTCATGAAGGGGGGAGGAAGAAGCGGACCTGCTCCCCAAGGGGAGGGCCCCCCCAGGCACAGAACGGAAGGAGTCTTCTTGGACACCAGGGGCAGGGAGGCGTGGCTCAGCTCCATACAAGTGGAAACCCACAGCCTCTGTACAACGAACGTGGCCACGGTGTCGATGCAACAGACGAAACTCGCGGATGCTCTCAACGGAATCACGTTCGAGCAGTCTGACCAGTACGACGCGCAGATGCGCAACACGATGGAAAAAGTCAGGGACGGGGGATTTTCCTTCGTCCTGACTTGCGACGGCAGCCACTGGAACGTGCTCCTCTTCGGAGGAAACGAAGATACCAGCGTCTCAGTCTACCTCCACGACCCGATGGGGGGGGAGGATGTGCGCCTACTGACGGCACTGAGACAGTGGGCAGGGCCGCCAGGATGGCCGCCAGTCAACATAACGGCTGCCAACATGGGGGTCACACACCAGCGAGGCGGGTACCAATGCGGAGTCTGGGTATGCTAAATGATTGACAAGTGGCAAGAATGGAACAGGTCCACCACGGGAGGGACGTGGGAATCCTGGATTAGGCTGCACGGCCCCCCTGTGGGCAGTGAGGCGGAGACCTCCAGAAAATACCGGGAGGCCATGAGAGGCCCGATCATGGCGCGCATAGGAGAGTTGGAACAACAGGAACGCCACCACGTATTCCACGGGGAGGGAGAGATTCATGACCCAATCTCCTTCGAGGGGGGAGAAGACGAAAATAGTGAAGAGACCGGCGCAGGACCAATGCAAGTCGAGCGGGGAGGCCCGAACGTGCAGACCCAGGCAGGCACGATGACAAGAATTCCCGGACACGCCCAAGCACCCCCGAAGGTCGGGGAGAAAAGGACCAGGCAGACCCTACAAAACCCCCAGGCCACGGGGAGGGAGGAGACCGGGCCTGGGCCGAACCCCCCCGCACAGGCACTCCAAGGGGAACCGAGCCCCCGCCCGATCGCAATGGTCAGCCTGAACGACGGCAGGGGCACGACGTGGATGGGTACCAAGGTGCAAATCATGGAGCTGAGGACATGGGTACTCGCTCAAGTAGCCAAAAGAGATGTCAGGACGGGAGAGCTGTTCCAGAACGCAGCCAAAATCGGATTCCCGAAAGACGCAGTCAGGCTGATGACCACGCACCTCATAAGCAGCGAACAGGTCGCATGGGCAACACCCCCCCCTGTCAATGACTACCGGAGTAGAAACAAGTGGTGGAGGATCGATACCATGGAGCTCTCAGTAGGCGCTGGCCCGACGGCTGCCAGTGATCCGGAAGTGCTCGAAGAAACGGAGGAGGAACCCCGGGCTATTGAGGCGTCCGAAAGCACCACAATCTTGGCAGCTAGGACGCACTGGGGAAGCAGGGAATACCTGCTCGGGCCGATCCGCCCGCAAGGAGAGGCATAGGTTGAGGAGGACACCCTGCTGACAGGAGGAACTGAAGGGATGAACCCGAGCCAGGCCGAACGGGAGATCAATATGTTCCACAACAAGGAGCGAGAACATCAGCACGCTCGGAACCTCACAAAACGGGAACCACTGTCAGGGACTCCCACGAGGCATGCCCACTACTGGCCGGGGGTCACCAAACTCCACATAGACACCGAACCTTTTAACCCAGACTGGGACGCGACACCCACAGGCAAGTGCACGCTCACGAGGGAGGCAGGCAGGCACCACGTGCTCGCACACGATGAGCGGGGTAAGATGGTAGGTGCCCTCAAAGAGGAGGTACTAGACAGGCTCTACGACAGATATGTGGCCGCGGCGGGCACGCACAGCGCAGATCAAACCCACACACGGGAGGGGGAGGAGAGAAGGAGGTCCTTCGAGGAGCGGGAGCCACAGCTGGGCACGGTCCACGGGTTCGCCACAGAAGTAGTCCTCCTGCTCAAAAGATACTCCTGCGAGGAGGAGGAGGAAGTCAAGAAAACTGCACTGCAGAACCACTGGACACTCCCCCCGGAAATTATGCAGGCGCTCCAGGAGGCCTTCGGAATCCAGGCGGAGGTGTTCGCTTCGCCGCTCAATGTACACAGCCACACGGCGACATACTGCTCCAAGTTCGACAGGGACAAGATTTTTGGATCCAAAGGGTCTGCGTGGGACACCCACTGGGGTGAGCTAGGCGCCTTCGAATTCAACCCGGAGTACACAGCGGCAGACCTGGACAAAGCGCTTCAGGAGGCTCTAATGTCCACCATGGCGAAAACCCCGGTACTAGGGGTAGGAATCTACCCGGCCTGGACCAGAACGCCAGCCAAGGCATACTGCAGAAGATATGGAGATACCAGGATACATGAATTTGGGGTAATCCCAAGAAAAAGCTTTACGTTCCTCCCCCCAGACCACTGGGGGGGCACCACGGTATCAGGTGTCACGAAGAAGGACTACAGCAACTGGGGGGTGAGAATCCTAGTTGTCGCCAACACGGAGGGATGGCAAAAATTCTGCCCGAACCCGGAAAGGGCAGCGGAAATCGTCGGGAAAGCCCTGCAAAGCAGCACATACTGCACTGTCCGCAAATACCACACACTTCGCAACCCCAGGCCGGCCAACTCGAGGGTCCACACCTCGAAGGCAGTGTCTGACATGGCAGCGGTTAAAAATGCGATGGAGAGCGCTAGTCAGCACGACATGATCTTCGACCCCCACCCGATGAGAAAATGGGAAATACCGAGCATGTCGCGCAGGCAGGGGTGGGGGAATGAAGGGAGGGAAGTTCCCAAGGAAGACCGCACCCCGGAGGCAGCAAGGGCCATGAGGCAAACATGGCGCGACAGAGGACTCACCGATGTCACGATCGCTGAGTACCATGCGGCGAACACTGCATGGCCCCTGGACAGGATCAAAGAGGACTCGAAGGCCAGATGGACAACAAAGGCCATGGAACGCACTCCCATGCTCTTCAGCAGACAGGACAGGGGCAAGGGACACACAGAGGTGCGGGAGCGGTTCCCCACGTGCCCCATTAAGCAGAAAACCAGGCTTTCAAACACTCTAGAGAAAATCAACAAAGCCTGGGACGCGACCACATTCCTCTATACAGATGATCCAATGTCTGAGCGGTCCCGTATAACATCACACCTGCGTCGAGATGTGATCGGATGGACGCAGGCTGTGGGTCACACGGTGAGCATGCGATGCTCGGGTCCGCACGGTAGAACGACGAAGAATCAAGCGGTGCCACGGCAGGTGCAGAGTCCATGCGGGCAACGACCGGTGGGGTGTGCGTGGTGTCACGATCGACACCACCCACCCCGAAGCCGTAAAAATGAACTCTCCCTAGAGAAAGGGAAGAGTACGGCTCCTGAAGATCTTGCTCATTGTAGTCTCCCTCTTCCCCTGCATAGCAAAAGGCCTGGAATTTTGCGGAAGCTTTCCTCTGAAGCCGATCCCACTCCTCATGTTGTTCCTGAGTGTAGGAGTCAGTCTCCCAAGCATCCCACTCAGAGTCAGTCCACTCCTGTGGTGCCCAAGCGGGTGCATGAGAGTCCTCAGCCCCCTGGTTGAGGTAGGCGGCAAAGGACAGGGATCCGTCGTCAGGGTACGTGCACACCGACTCCGAAGAGTCACAAATGTCTGGCGTGCCGTGCTCCCAACAGACTGCCTGAAAGGCCTCCTCCGAATGCTCATAAGCTGCCTGAAAGCGAGCTGTCAGAACATCCGTGAAGGCCCCTTCGGCTAGAGCCTCGGGGTCAAGTCGCATGGAGTGTGCCGCCAGGTGCTGCATGTGTGTACAGTCTGCCTGGCGGTGCCTCCCACCGCAGGACCAACAGTTGCCCATGAACTGCTTGGAACCCGGGTGGAAGGTGACTCGGGTCTTCTGCGATTTCCCCTTGCCCTTCTTGCCTTTGCCTTTGCCTTTTCCTTTGCCTTTCCTGTTGATTCCCTGTGGCCAATTCCCCCCCTTCGGCAAGGGGGAGGCAGCGAATCGGAAACTCTTCCCCTTCCCCTTAAAGGGGTGGGAAGACCGAGGAGGGTAGTAAGCATCACGCGGGCGGGGAGGGCGTAGGTCAGGGGCTCCCCTGGAATCCAGACCGCCACGTTCACCGTGGCGGTGTCCTGCATCATTATAGAAAGCGCTAGTCAGTTGCTTCGCTTTCCCTAGTGTGTTGTAGACTCGCTGAATCGCGAGTCCACAGCTCACCAGGGTCAGCTCAGCTTGTGTTTTGACCTTCTCAATCGCATAGTCCTCGTGCACCTGTTTGTAGGTGACGGGACAAGTGCGACGAAGAAACAGACGGACCGCATCTTCCCTCGAGATGTCGAGGCTAGAGTGTTGCCCCAAGTCAGTCGAAGCGTTACTGACTGCGTCAGTGAACGCTTTGATGAACTGCTTGGGGTTTACACCTGCCGGGACCTCTACTGTGGGTGTGAAAATGAAGTCTGGTTTGTCGAAGTCTTCAAGTTCAGGCATTACGTCCCTGACTAAGGCGGTAAGAATTACTTTGCCGTCGTCAGGGAAGTAACGGTGAGCTTCCCGCACTGAAGCGAGCGCTGGCCCGCCACAGAGATACTCCAATAACTCCTTTAGGAGTTTGTTTGGAGTTGGCATCACTGTGGCGGTCGCGTCGGACAGCCGGAAAGCATGTGCGAAGAGGGGGTTAAACCGCGTGAGACGAGAGGTTAGCTCCTCAACGAGGGAGTCAAGTAGTGAACGAGCATTCGACTCGTCACCACAAAACCTCCACTCGTCAATGGCATCCCCCTTGCCACACAGCTTCGATTTAATTCCCCTCACAAGTGCTTCAATCTTCTGGTGGTCATCCAGAAAAGCTGCGGACTCGGAATCAAACTTCTTTTCAGCCGCTGATTGTTGCGAAAGCGCAGCCACTGGTGTGGCCACCAGTTGGTCGAATTGTAATTGCCTCTTTGAGGCACCAGCCGGATGTGCTCTTAATCTCGCTGGTGCCATCAATTGGTACGGTGTAGAGGCCATGGTGAAATTTACAGTCGCGGTGATCGAACGTTAGTCTAGAAAATCCAATAAATCAAAATGTTCGGTGATCAAGGTTCTAAAAATTGTACTAAAAAGATCTCAGCAAGAGAAAACAAATTTACACTTGAACAATCTATAAAAAATAAGGGCAGGGGCTCAAAATGCGGGTTCAAAGGTTCAAATTTTACAGCCGCGGAGAGGGTAGGGTAAGAGAGGGTGGCGATCGTGTCGTGAGGCTTGGTGATGACGCGCGTACTGCTTCGGAGGCTGATGCGGCTAGCTAGACCGGTCCGCCTGAGTCCTAGGCAACTGTGCTCACGAACGAAAATTCTTCCTCTCTCTCACTCTACCCCTTCCGTGACTAGTGCGTTTAGAACCTCATGCCCTGATCTCAGCCCCAAGCCCCTATACGAGCTTTAGCCAGCCATAATTGGCGGTTCTAACAAACCACCTTAGGCCGGTGGTGGGCGCAAACCTGTGAGAACAAACACGCAGTCAAGCACTACAAGTCAAGTGCAACGCTCACATATGTCAACCGTGAAACTGTGAAGCTATACACAAGATAATACGAAGTGTTATAGCTTCCGCCGAAAGAATGTGATGACAGCCCCTAAGGTGTCAGATGTGAAATGACAGATGCTATGAACTGTCTGACTACCGAAGTCGATATCGGAGATGGCGCTGATGACAGTGAAGAAGTCATAGTAGTCGAACCGTATCGGTGATGACATAGATGATGATGACACTGTCGGCGTGCCAAATCCAGCACACCACCTCGAGTGAGGTGGGCAGACCAGAATGAATACACTCATACCAATCTCCAGTCCAGACCAGAAGAAACCACAATCATGCCTGCCAGGGCTGAAAACCCCAAAAAGCTGGACAAAGTCCACACGGTCCTGGCAGGCCTATCAGCTCCCTGTCTCTAGTGCCAATCCTCCACCGGGGGAATAGTATGCTGCTGTGCCCTGAGGGTCCGCACACCGCGGTGTCATGCAGCCGGATGCTTCGTCAGGGACATGACAAGGAGTACCCGAAGGCAGGTCCAAGTCACCCCGTCACCGTCAGACTTACAGACAAGGGAAGATGTAGGGAGGGTCACAGCGGGTGGAGGCAGAGGCTCTCACGTACGAGACAGGTGCCGGTCACGGGTCCCCGAAGGGAATAAAGGTCGTAGGAGTCAAGGCACGGCATGCAACATTCACATAACAGGTCTTGTGCATGCTTGCTAAACCTCTAGGCTAACTGTCAATCTATCAGCTGGTTGTTTTCCGTATATATATTTTCGAAACCAAATCATAAAGTACCTGCAACAAAGTACCTGCAAAGCACAGTCAGAAACAAAACCCAAAACAGGACAAATCAGAGGGTACTCACAGTCAGATCATGCTGCTGCTTTCTGAGTAGGCCTCCATGTCGAAAATCCAAAAGATCTGGCAGCCTGAATTACTGCCTTTTGCATATCCATGTAGCTGTCAAAGAGCATGTTGAAGTAGGGCACGGTGTTCTTGGTGGGAGGAACTGGCTTGGTGTAGGGGTCAGCCAAGTTCTTCTCCGAAGGCACCCTCCAGCATATGATCCAGCCCAGTCTGACAAAGTCTCTGAGCATATGGAATCTGACCAGAACATGTTTGATCTTCTGGGACAGTGGAATATTTTCAGCAATAGACCTGCATGCATCATTATCCAGGAGAAGAGGAACCGGAAGCTCCAATCTGGGGCAGGTTGCTGAAGCTGGAAGGTACTCTGTGCTTCTCATATTCTGATAGTCCACTGGCCTGCGGTCTGAATCTGAATAAATCTCGAGCTCATCTGTCACTGACTTGCCATCAGGCCTGACATCACCGACTCCTGTACCCGTAGGTGTAGTGTAATCCAGGAGTTTAGTCAGGAGAGTTCCCGGCTGTAACCCAGGGTAGCTGAATGCAATGTCAGTGGCGACTCTCTCGGCCTCAGTGATCTCAGAATCAAGTCCAGTAGTAGAGGGTGGCTGTCCCTGAATAGGGTGTTGTATATAGCCGAATATTTCTGTCAGCATAAACATGAGAGACACCACCCGCTGAGCTGCAGTAGATGCTGCAACATATTCTGAACCCGTAGAAGATGTTTCTGTGATTGTCTGTCTGACTGTACCATACTGTAGAATCATGCCACAGAAGAATATCACCATGCCAGAGTATGATCTAGCTGAGTTTTCCAGGTCTCTGGCAAGGTCAGCATCGGAGCACACAAACAGTGTGAGCACCCGTGCTGGCCTCTCAGGGTAATCGAAGGCCATTCTGTAGTGTGCCGTGCAGTCCAGATACTGTGCAATTCTGATAAGAGCCTTCATTGAGTCCTCTGAGGGACAGGCCACAAACTGTGACAGGTAGATCACTGCATAGTAGATATCTGGCCGTGACGTCCTGCTGTGCCAGAGCAGGGACCCAAGGATAGACCGATAGGGTTTTACCAGAGTGAGGTCAGGGTCTACTGGTTTTGATATCACCAGTTTAGAGTCCATAGGTGTACGGAAGGGTCTCTCGGGTATGTTGTTAGCTGTCATAAGGTCCTTAATCTGTCGAGACTGATTGAGGTACACCCCCTGGTCATCATGCTGTACTGTCATCTGAAGGATAGAGGATATAGGACCCAAGTGTTTGGCCTTAAAAGTTGCTCTGAAAGCGGTCCAGAAGGCCCTCTCAAGAGCCGTGGAACAGGCCATACCAAAGTCATCCACGTATACCACACACATAGCCTTAACCGTAGGTGTGTAGATGCAATAGATACAGGCATCATGTGTAGACTGTCTGAATGATTGACCCATGTATTTGAAACTGAGCATAAATTGTTTAACCATCCTCTGCCATGATGCGCCGGCAATCTTGAGGCCGTACAGCGCATATGAGAGTAGGGCATAGTTGTAGCCCTTAAAGGTATAGCCAGAGGGAAACTGAATCCACACGGGGAACTC
This sequence comes from Cymbomonas tetramitiformis, assembly GCA_001247695.2. Classification (NCBI taxonomy): domain Eukaryota; kingdom Viridiplantae; phylum Chlorophyta; class Pyramimonadophyceae; order Pyramimonadales; family Pyramimonadaceae; genus Cymbomonas; species Cymbomonas tetramitiformis. The sequence goes on along the minus strand of LGRX02033678.1, from coordinate 3,811 downwards.
AAGCTTAGCATGCATAAAGGCCTGAGACACATCCAGATGTGACACCACCAGCTGGAATAGAGCTGCAAATATGAATAGCAGTCTGAAGGCTGATATCTCCGGGGTAGCTGAAGAGGTCTCCCACGGAAGGTAGCCTGTAGTTCTGCTGCCGTCACCAGCCATACGGGCTTTAAATATCTGATAGGGCTTGCCTGCACCAGTAGGGTCAGGTTTGAATGGCATAGACAGTACAAATAGTGTAGTAAGGTACTGTGCATTAGCCGGAGGTGTCCCCAGCTTGAGCTTTTCCTGATTAACCATATCACCAACCTCCTGATCCATAGCTTTCAGCCAGTCTTCAGACTGTGGTGAGGATAGAGCCTGTCTGACACCGTGAGGTAGCTTAATCTCTGGTGCCGAGACCTCAAGCATATGTGTAATAGTAGAGGTAGGAGCATCAGAGAGAAACTGCTCCATGCTGCTGAAACTGCCAAACATGTACTCTGCTCTGAGGTCACTGCTGAGGGTGTCAGAAAAGGGCAGGTAAGCTGCTGAGTGTGTGGAACACACTATTCGATGAAAATGATATTCTCATGTGAAAATGATATTGCCTTATTTACCTCATGATAGGATTAAAAAGCCGCATTTTAACAGTCAAGAACATGCAAGTGCAGGTTGTGCATTAGATTTAATGGTGTTTATGGTACAAAATTGAGGTCAAATGCACTTTTTCGAAATCTAGGAGGAGTGAAAACACAAAGAACTTTTGACTCAGAATCTATATACACGTTATACACATATTATTTACATGTTTTTTTTTTCGTCTTGCTTTACGCGTCCACTTCAGGTGCTACCGCTACCGCTACGCAATTATCAAAAGCTTCGTCTTCATCGGAATCATCCGATTCATTCAAGTCACCTAGGTCCTTGCGCGTGCGTTTGGATTGTTGTGCAAGCAAAGCGACGACTATCCGCGCGTATTGCTCGTTCGGTATACTCCGTTCGGGGTCTTTCGCATCCACATTCCATGCCAGCACTATTTCATTCTTATCGAAAGTCTCGGTAGACGGTCGGTGCCCCGGTGGCGCTGCGAAAGCTCCTACGTGACTCGCAAGTTGCTTGCCGAGGTGCTTCTTCTTGGTGTCGGTGTGCTTTTTGGGTTGGAAATAGCGATATTGCAGCTGTTGAGTTGACGGATAGCGCGCCTCCACCTTCACCAAGTACAACGGATCCGACCATTCGCTTCGCTTCAGTTGTACGCGGAAAGCGAACTTGTCGTTTTCAGATTCCACCGCGAGAGCCACCGCAAAGCTGCCGACTGTCATCTGGCCGTAGGTGACCTCCCACTGGGCGTTGTCCACGTACTGCTCTGCTCGCTTTTGGGCTCGACCTTGGTGTTTCCGTTTACCGTTGTACACTTCTATCGGCGCTCGATCAATTCGGCGTTGGATGCGCACGGGTATAGCGGGGACGGCGGCAGCCCCGGCAGCTTCTATCGCCAACGCGGGCGCCTCTATCAGTCGAACCAAGGTGGCATTGCGCTCGATGGCGATTTTCTCGGGATGCTGGAAGGGTATCGCGGGCGCTTGACATTCTCCACCAGCAGTTAGGTGGCGCTGTTTCTCGATGACATCCTCGCGCCAAAACTTTTCGTGCACCTCCGTGAGCTTTGTGCCCAAAATGTCCTTCAACGCCTGTAAGGTATGCTCAAGCTTTTCGATGCCTTCTTCGGTAAAAGGAATCGGCTTGATGTATCCAGGCCCCGCGACAGGGGGTATAGAAACAAGCTTTGGCAATGGAGTCTCGGGTAACCATTTTGGTGAAATGGAATACTGTTTGTACTGCATGCCCACTTCGCCGTGCTCGTTCATCTTGAACTTGAAAGCCTGCTGTGCCAAAATATTGTGGCAATCGAAGACGTGACCATCAAACCAAGAGCTGAAGTCGAAGATCTTCTCGGTGTGCTCGCATATTACACCATCCGTAAAGCATTCTTGTGCGACCTCTATCATCTCGTCGAGCGTCCAAGCTTGCTTGCGTCGTAGACGCACGGAGAAGCGTGAAAACATCTGGTCAATGTTCTCGTGCGTATGTCCCACCAACAGAAAGTTGAGTTTCACCTTGCGAAAGACGCCCGTGTGCACCAGCCAAGCTGCGTATGCCAACATCAACTTGCTCTTGTTGGTGCTCACATTGTCAAGCTGTACATACAGTACTTCCGGCATCGGGTATGAATTTTCCCCGTCCCCGTTGCGTCGATGCTCTTGAATGCGGAGGATATCCCGGTGCAAAACGTTGACAAGGAAGTTCGCATCGTCCTTGAAGTTGGCGTAGTTGAAATCCATGAAGCGGCCCACGTTCTCGATCATGCTCCCCATGTTGTGCACGTCAAGGAAGTCCTTAGAGTCCAGATGTTTAGGGATACGTCGAAAGTGTGGCAGTCGGGTGGTCCACTGCGTCATGCCATCGATGATCACCGAGGCATACTTATGCCAAGTTTTGTTCATGGCAATGCTCTTGGTCATATTCGCTTTACGACCATGTTTGTAGAACTTCTGGCGCTCCGCTCGTGCGATTGCCAGATGTTTGTTGAGAGGCCCGTTGTATTGCCCTGTGCATGATACACAAAATCGGGTCAGTGAACAAATTACATAAACATATAAACACATCACAAAGCTATTCATGAATATTCACCTTTTTGAGATTTGGTTAAGCCTTCCTTCAATAACTTGAAGGACGCGCAAACATCGCAGTGAGAAAATCGGTTCACCGATGGAATCTTTAGCCACTTGCTGCAATCTTCTTCAAATATTTTGTACCAGTAACTGAGAGAGAGTTTTTTGCTCTCCTCATTCTCACCCAAGCTCTGAAGGTACTCGTCCCACAGCTCTTCGATGGTCAATCCATCTGAAAGGTGCTTCTCGGGTTTGTGAGGTTGGGGTTGTCCGTATTCGTCCGCGTATTTCTCGAGCCATGCGACGACCGACTCGCGTTTCAGGGAGACCTTGCGGTTGTCCTCCTCGTACGTCAATCCATGAACAAACGTGTGTCGGCCCTCGAGCACGCGTGTTCGACAGTCTTGAAGATACCCGTAGCTGATGCCGTAAGCCATATAGTAGAACTTAAAGCACACCTGTTACAAAAAAAAGACACCGTCACTCAAAAATTATTAACACATTATCCAAAAAAAGCATAAGGGTTTTGGTAGGTCATGCCAATTTAAGACGCTTGGGAGACACCCCCAACACTGCACGTCTGCAGGCGGGACGGCCGTCGCATGCTCGTCAGCACTCTCCTCCGCAGCCAAAGTGTCTAATTGTGAGTCGCGCTTTGGCCAGGGACCGTTCATTAGCTAATGAACGGTTCCCGCAGCCAAAGTGTCTAATTGTGAGTCGCGCTTTGGCCAGGGACCGTTCATTAGCTAATGAACGGTTCCCGCAGCCAAAGTGTCTAAGTGTGAGTCGCGCTTTGGCCAGGGACCGTTCATTAGCTAATGAACGGTTCCCGCAGCCAAAGTGTCTAAGTGGGAGTCGCGCTTTGGCCAGGGACCGTTCATTAGCTAATGAACGGTTCCCGCAGCCAAAGTGTCTTTGTGTGGGTCGCGCTTTGGCCAGGGACCGTTCATTAGCTAATGAACGGTTCCCGCAGCCAAAGTGTCTTTGTGTGGGTCGCGCTTTGGCCAGAGACCGTTCATTAGCTAATGAACGGTTCCCGCAGCCAAAGTGTCTAAGTGGGAGTCGCGCTTTGGCCAGAGACCGTTCATTAGCTAATGAACGAGTTCAAAAAAAAACATACCTGCTTCTTGGCCAAAAAGTATTTGAAGTCGAATTTG
>LGRX02033677.1:0-26390 GCA_001247695.2 Cymbomonas tetramitiformis | reverse complement strand
TGGGGCTGCTGCTGCTTCTGTTGTTGCTTCTGCTTTTGCTTCTGCTGCTGGGGCTGCTGCTGCTTCTGGTTTTGCTTCTGCTGCTGGGGCTGCTCCTGCCTCTGCATTTGCTTCTGCTTCTTCTGCTGCTGGCTCTAGCAGGGCTGCTGCTGGCGCCGTCTCGAGGATGCGGTAGTTTTCCATATCAAAGTCGACGGTCTCTTCCGCCGGTTGCTTTTTCCATATCAAAGTCGACGGTCTCTTCCGCCGGTTGCTTGGGGACTTTGTACTCTTTAATGGCGTGCACCAGATGCCTTTCAGAATGCGGCATATACTGATGCACTCGCACCAATGTGAGCGCCGGCTTCATCGCCAAGTTCTCTGCGTAGTTCCAGAGAACCAACCGGTCGTTGTCCTCGTCCGATTTCTCGAGTCCAGCGGGCTGCTGGACCCCGTCCTCGTCCAGCTTGTACATCACCTCAAAACCGTTCTTAGTTGCGAAGGTCGTGTACTTCTTCTCTGGGTCCTCTGCGGCGGGCTGTGCGCAGTGGATCTCAAACTCGTCCTGTTGGTCGTCCTCCACCTCGTCCTCATCCTCGTCCTCATCCTCGTCCTCATCCTCCCCTTCGCCCTCCTTCTTCGCCTCCTCCTTCTTCTCCGCCGCGTCCCCCTTGCTGAAAATATCAAACAATCCTGGTTTTGTGCCTCGTTTCTCCGCCTCCTCCAGCTTTTCCACGAACTGGGTTTGCGTCACCGATTTCAAAAATTGCCACGACGCCAGGTTGCGGTAACACGCCGCGTCGTCCGGCGTGTAGTGTTCAAAACAGTTCTCAATGATATCGGGAGTGAGCAACACCTCCGACCCCGTTCCGGACAGTTGACTTTTGTTCCCGAAATGGGGAAAATCGTTTCCAGCTGCTCGTCCGTCAACAAGCGTTTAAGGATCTTGGCGCAGTTTCGGACCTCTTGTATGCCGCTGTTGTCAAGGTCTTCCACCGATTGCGCTTTGAAGCCTTCACCAAAGAGTTTTTCGTCAGACATGATTACGTAGGAGTATGGTAAGTGAGAAGAAAGAAGATAAAAAGTTGTGTCCACAGAAAAGTATACTTGCGATAGTGAAAATCAACTCTTAAAGATAGCATATCGCGAGGACCGCGCTAGTACCACACTATTAACGCACTACTCACGCCACTAGTCCGTACTAGTCGCGCGACTAGTGCGAAATCAGATCGCACTAGTGATGTGACTAGTGCGATCTGACTACATGTGACGATTGAAATGCAATCAAACGCTCGAACGCCTGGAACGTCGCGCCGGTCATTAGTTTTGAAACTTTGAAGCTTAAACATTTGAGAAGGCGCCAAGTCGCTAAAGCGGGAAGGAAGGAAATATGTTATGCTCGTCGTGCTCTGAAGGCGAATCTGAGCTTAGCGCTTCGTCTAATTCTTCTGGTTCAGAAGATTATTACTATGAAACGGTGGAAGACTTTATTTGCAAGACGAAAACCATCAACCCAAGAAAGGCGAAGCGTTCCGAACCGGAAGCAGAATCCAAAACGTCGGGATATGGGCCCAACAATACTGCGGAAAGCGTGACAAAGATCGGGGATCTGATGGACCCCGCCAACGAATGCAGGTGTGGGAGGCGCTGTCTGTCCCAATTCGAGTATCGTCCCGTGCAGGCGTACTTACGTGAGAAGTCTACGCTAAACGGTCGCCAGTTCAAGGAGAACATCGTCGCGGAGCTCACTCGTGCGCGTAGGTTCAAGCCCGGATCGCAGAAGCTTGAAATAGAGATGTTCGACTCGCTGACGTTCCTGGGCAAGAAAGTCTGCAAGGATGCGTTTCGACGACTGCACTTTATTCCCGAAAGCACATGGTTCAAGTGGCACGCGCACGTGTGTGGGGGCGGCATGCTGGAGAGCACAAGGAAGAGGAATTTGACGCTGTACAACGACCCGACGAACCTGAACTGGACTTATTTCTTGGAGTACGCTGCTCACGAGCTGTTGCCGTTGGCGGAGCCACAACCTCAAAACGGCAAACTCCAAATGAATCCGATCCGACCAGCCGATTGTTATGCCGCATACAAGCTTATGCGTCGCGGCGTTTATCAGGTTAAAATCACGCAGTTTCGCAAGTATCTGCGCGAGTACCTCCGCGCGAAGCATATTACCATGCGCAAGCGGAAGGATTGTGCAGGTAAGTGCACGACATGCGAAATCTTGACGAAGCAGCGCCGTGCTGTAAAGGACTTGGAGGACCTGGAGGACTGGAAGACGCTTAACGACGCGCACCGGAGTGATTATCGAAATGAGAGAGCTCAGTACAATAACACCCGTGCTGATAGTGCCAACCAGTTCGGCATCAGTGACTCGTATTGTTTCGACGGGGCGGCAAACAACAACACCGTTTGTCCGCACTTCCCCGTGAAGGTCAAGGCGATGAGCGACAAAGCTGGAAGTTTCTTCCACCTTCATCTGCAAGCAGTCGTGATGCACGGCACGGTGTTGTGCATGTGTTTACTTATGCCATGGGTTCCTGGCAAAGACGTGAACATGTGCCTCACGACGCTCAATATTCTGCTACGGTATGTGGTGGAGAACACGGAGCGGCACTTTCGGCAAACATGCCACGTGCAAATGGACGGAGAGTCGGAAAACTGGAACCGGCATGTTTTCGCCTTCTTCTGCATCCTGGTTCACCACGGGCTGTACAAAGAGATCTACCTACACCGTCTGCCCGTAGGCCACTCCCACAACGACGTCGATGGCTTTTTCGGGTTGCTGAAGATGCTGTTGTGGGGTAAGACCGCGGATAAAAAGGCCACTGGTTCATATCTTTGGAACAATGGATTGCCTTTCTCTTTGCCTGGACGATAACAACCATCAACAAGCACACGTACGTCGTCGGCTGCAACTTGGACTTCAAATCGTGGATCGACCCGCACTTGAACGAAGAGTTTGGTGGCCACGCTGGACGAGACCGCAAGGTGCATACTTGGTGCTTTTACGTCGCTCCGGACAAGCTCGTCCGAGCGAAGTACAAGTTTGGTGACAGGTTCAAGGAATGGCTACCAAGTGGCGTGGACGAGGACCCGAACCTTGGGCTGATTATTTGTACCAGTTATCCCGACGTCGACTCCGCCCCGGGCTATATGGACAACCCGGAATGGAAGCGCAAGGGGAAGGGAAACAAGGTATTGGACATGGAGCAAACAACGCGGAGCTGTCTATTGGGACTCCGAGCCGCAACGCCAGATCTGGTGAGCCAACAACGACACGAGGAATTGAAAGCAACCTTCCCCTTGCCTTTGAAGGTGGAGGCCGTGCGAGAGCGACATCCCGAGCGATTACCTCCGAAGTGGGACCTTTCACTGCTGCTGACACGTGCGCATACCCGCGCATCTACAGTCAAATGCGATGGGATCTTGAAGACGCGGTATGCTAAGGCGGAGCAGTTCAATGTATGTTTCGACGGCGTGACGCATAAGAAACAAGTGGTGGAGAAAGAAGTCCTGAAAAATATTGACATCAACGAGGTTGTGGCTTTTATGCGCGAGGCCAAGTATTGTACTGAGCTGATTTCCAGAAGGTAAGACGACCGTTTACCAGCCTAGTGCGATCTCATTTATACCTTATTTATATTTATTTTGTCATTATTGTCCTTCAAGTGTCTAAGCAAAGTCAGGTAGGTTTCTTGTTCTAGCTCCAGATCTTCCTACAACAAGGGCATTTTGCAATATCCGTGCAACTTGCCAAGTAGGCCTGGAAACAAGGGTGATGATACAGCACGTTTTTGCAGTCACATCCTAACCCTGAAACCCACGTTTCCGCAGGGAAAACTATTTCTAAGCAGACGACGCACTTGTTTCCTTCCTCTCTTTCCGAGTTGGTGGTGGTGGCGGCTTGCTCCTGTGTTGCGGGAGTCCTTTGATTCCCGGTAGAAGAAGTCGTCGCTTCGTCTTCAGGTGTCGCTGTTGTGGAGCTTTGCAACCAAGGAAAAACCTGCCGCAAGATTGTAACCTCGTCGTCCGAGTCCGTTGTTCCTGGTGTGTTCGGAACGACGGTAGAAGAGGTCGTTCCTTGTTCTTGATTTTCGCTAAGAAAACCCTCACTCATCCAGGGAAAAACTTCCCTCAGGATTCTAGTCTCGTCGTCGTGAGAGTCCGTCATTGCGGTGTAAGAGTATGCGAAGATAATACGAAGTGTATAGAGAAGTTTCAAACTAGGGTTCGCTTACGCAGGTACGAGGATAAACACTTACACCGAGTGTTATCTGAGCGGAATGCTGAACTGCGGGGTCTTACGACCAAGACCAAGAAGTTGGAACGCCTGATCCAGCTTTTGAAGGCAGAAGATGCTGGTGAAGAAGCTCCCGCAGTTCGTGCAGAGGCAGGTGTGCGTGAAGCAAAGCAAATGGAAAGAGGAGTCGGAGAGGAGATCCACCTGCTGCTCGCAAGAGGTTTTCAGGCGCACAAAGGCAAAACAGGGCGCGCAGAACTTCACCCGCCTCCGAAGGCGACAGCGATGATACTGATATGGAGATGGATCTTGCCACTCGCAGTCGGAGTCGGCAGGTTGCAGCGCGCAAGAAGAAGCCTGGAAAGCAGCCAAAACAGCAGAAACAGCCCAGCAGCAGTGAGGGCACGGATGATGGCGACGATGAGCACTCCTCCGGTGTTGACGAGAGTCTATATGACCGTGGGATGCGTTTGGCATCGCAGAAGGAACACTTGGCAGCCGACTACCGGTTCGAGGACATGACTGTGGGCAGCTATGCCGTGACCGTTGCAGGCGGGGAAGCCAGCGACAAGTGTTGGTTCAACGTTATGCTCCCGGACGGCGGTAAGTCACTCCCACTCCATTTCGTGGAGGTGGTGGGGCAGCATGCCTCACGGAAGGAGATAACCTGGCAGTTCTGGTTGCCAGCACAGTCACGGAGAACGTTCGAGACGGTAGAACAACTCTGTGAGGCTGGAGCTTTCGTACGGGGTGCCCGCACCCTTCGCATGAAGTCTACATTTGACGTGAACGAGGTGTTGACATGCTGGGATGAGACCGCAAAATCTGGTGTTCAAGGCGGAATTCCAGGTTGTGAGGAGAAAGCTGAGCTTTTAAAAGCACTGCTGGAGAACTCTGAAGAGTAAATAAGTGCAGTCAAGAGTTCGTATGTGCATGCATGTACACATGTGGTTGTGCTTACACCCTAAATTGGTGTTACCACTTAGGGTTTCCCCCGCTAGAGGGCCATTTGCTCCAGAAATCTGCACGGAGATGCAAGTGCTTGATAGTTTATTTGTTCAAATATGTTTTATGGCAAACTACATTATAACATAGCACGTGACGGGTCCATTAGCAAGAACCTTTACATATGTTACCCGCCCTTTGTGAATACGCGTGTGATAAAGCATAGGGTTTGAGGGGGGTTTTGGCAAAATTGTGCTGAAATCGATGAAAATATCAAACATACGATAAACAGGTACATATTTTTCCCTTTTTACTTCCATTTTATAACCTTTAATCTCGATCTAATACCATATGTGGATTTTTGGAACACTCCTCAATATGCCTAAGAGTCACGCGTAAGAATTCTGAAAACCCCGCCTCATACGATGAGAAAAACTTCCAAAATTATAACCACCCTATTTTTTGGGCATGATATGTTTAAAATAATGTAAAAAACATCAAAACAATGACCTTCAAAAAATCTTCCAATTTAGAGCGCATCTTCCAATTAAGAGCGATCGTCGTTATAGGGCATCCCCCACGTACCCGCGTGTGCGGGGAAGCCCCATGGTGGCTTGCCACAACCACAGGTGCGGGAAGCACCACCAGACCAGGCTCCGTAAGCACCACCAGACCGAGGCGCGTGGGCTGTGGACTCCGACGCATGATTTGCCGAAATGGCAGGAGTCCGCGGCTTCACGATGAAACTGCCGTCAGCGAGGTCCTCGTAGTCATCGGTGTCGTAGCCATTGAGGTCAACCGGTGCGATGGCGGCGTGATTGACGGTCTGAACGAACCCAGCGAACTTGTCACAAACCACGGCTTGTCGTGTACCACAGCCGGGTTGTGATACCTGGGACAGTAGTCCTTGTGACGAACATATGACGCGCGCAGTACGATACGCAAGCGCGATATAGCGAGTAGTCATAACAGCGAGATAGCTAGTGACAAGGTACGGAAGTACGGTTGGGTGTTACAGTGTGTCTGGAGATAGCGACTGTAGCATATAGGCCGGCGTTGCCAAGTTAGAGCAGACGCTCATTTTTGTTTTGCCTTCGTAACAGTGAGTTCATCAAGGGAGTTCTTGCTAAGACCGCGAAAACAGCAGTGTTACATGATACAGTAATTTATGGTTTATGATATTCTTTTGTGTATGAAGCTGTGCTTTTCTTGAAGTTGCATTTAACGACGAGCGTCAGAACTGTATTCTGCAGTCTTTTACAAAACAAAAATGAGCTTTATTACAGACATGACGTCTGTAATTGCACGTATGATGAAGCAGTCTTGCTGAGCGAAGTCCTTGAAGGGTGAGGCCAGGAACGGAATTCCGCACTGGTAAGCTTGGAGAGACTGAGTGAAGCAGGCTGTTGCGGCATTGGAGGTTCGGCAGCCATTTAAGAGACAACGGCAGTGTTAATTATGGAATTCTGGGCTATTCTGGGAGACAGTGCCCTAGTGGAGCGAAGCACTGGATGGTAAAGCCAGGAACGGATTTATCCGTACTGGTACACGTGAAGGTGTAGAGCGAAGCAGGAGTCTCAGTGTTCATTATAACAGCCAACTGAGATACAGCGCGACAGTGTTAACTATGGAGTTCTGGACCATTCTGGGAGACAGTGCCCTGGTTGAGCGAAGTGCTGAATGGTAAAGCCAGGAACGAATTTATCCGTACTGGTAAACCTGAAGGTGCGGAGTGAAGCAGGAGCCTCATTATTTACGGAGTTCATTGCTTCAGATATGAGTGGGATTTGTTGTACAGTGACTGCTTCTAGAGCGAAGCACTAGAAGGTGAAGCCAGGAACGGAATCTCCGTACTGGTAAGCTGAAAGGTGTGGAGTGAAAAGGGCTTTCACCTTGGCATTGGCATCGCCCCACCAGTGAACAATTAGCGACGGAGTCAACCTCGGACCTCCAGAAGCAACCGCGAGCCGAGAGACGTACTCAGAGAGCACGTGTGAGCCAGCATTTTCCAGAGCTGGAAGAACGAGGAGCAGCCGGCGGAGGTCAGCCTGCGGCCGTAGTTCAGGTGCCCACTGTGATATTTGAGGACGAGATGGACAGTAGCGATTCCTCTCGCCGTTCCCTTGGTACACTGCCCTCGTACACGGGCACCAAGGAAGAAGACCGGCCAAAGTTCTTGCGAGACTTCGCCCTCTTGTGTGAAAACTCTCAGGCGCCAGCACGACGCCAGCATCAGGAAGAGGCTCAGGTCCGTTGCGGGCGTCAACCTCACTGATGCTCAAAAGCAAATCTTGAGAGACACACCTCCGGACTGGCAGACACTGTGGGACATTGTCCCTTCGTGTTTAGATGGCAAAGACTCAACAACGCACAGCTGGTGCTGCGAGAATTGTGAACGTGGGGGTGTCGTGGCCTCCAATATGGATAGGGTGCTCAAGGACACCAGTGAACACGGCCCAATTGAGGGCTCCATCCCGTGTGCTAGGCCCCCATTTAATGAACTGGACGCTGGAGCATCGTGGATAATCGCGAGGCCAGCCACTGCCCAGGACGCTGACGGGGAGGTTTCCAATGAGTATCGTGAAAATGGGGCTTCTTTGAAAGGATTGACGGGCCACGATGGCACGCATGACTTGCAATATTTCTTCGCTTTGAGGGGATTTTTTGCTGCGCTTGACAAAAAGTTCATGATGAAGGGAACCCAGGAGAAAGTAGACCTCCTGACTCTAAAGCCCCAGGAGCCTGGGCAAGATGGGCTGACGTACATGAAGATGTGCCAACGCAGGGAGATGCAGCTCAACACCGGGAAGGTGGTGAATGACGAGACTCTGCGCACCTAGTGGATTTCGCGGTTGCGGGCCGTAAAGAAAAAAAGAAGCAATACACACTGGCATAAATGGGTAGGGCACATTGAATATGTATGGTGCGGTGTGAGGACAACTCCTCTGACACGCGACCGGAACGAGGGGGTGTGCCCTGTAGGGTGTATGCGGTTGTTTGGGGTTGGTGCGGCAGACCGTGGGCGTAAGTGGGTAGGGCACACTAAATATGTATGGTGCGGTGTGAGGACAACTCCTCAGACACGCGACCAGAAGAAGGGGGTGTGGCCAACACTATGTATGTGGTTGTTTGCGGTTGGTGTGGCACACCACGCGTGGGCACATGTGGGTTGGGCACACTGAATATGTATGGTGCGGTGTGAGGACAGCTCCTCCGACACGCGACCGGAACGAGGGGGTGTGGCCTGTAGGATGTATGCGGTTGTTTTGGGTTGGTGCGGCAGACCGTGGGCGTAAGTGGGTAGGGCACACTGAATATGCATGGTGCGGTGTGAGGACAGCTCCTCCGACACGCGACCGGAACGAGGGGGTGTGCCCTGTAGGATGTATGCGGTTGTTTCGGGTTGGTGTGGCAGACCGTGGGCGCATGTGGATTGGGCCCCTTGAAAATGTTTGGTGCAGTGTGAGGACAGCTCCTCTGACACGCGACCATAAGGGGGTGTGGCCTGTAGGATGTATGTGGTTGTTTTGGGTTGGTGCGGCATACCGTGGGCGCATGTGTGTTGGGCACACTGAATATGTATGGTGCGATGTGAGGACAGCTCCTCTGACACGCGACCAGAAGGGGGTGTGGCCAGCACTATGCATGTGTTTGTTTGGGGTTGGTGTGGCACACCACGCGTGGGCGTATGTGGGTTGGGTCCCTTGAATAAAGGACAAATATCATGAAAGCTAATCTTGAATAGCTGCTGCCACTGAATATTTCGATAAAGTTGAACACTTGTAACCTTTAGCCGATACCCACGCAGGTCAGAACGGAGTCGCGAATTGTCACCAACAAGCTGCGTGTTGTGCCCGCCACGCGATTTGGGATGAACACATGAACGACTGGGCGTGCGTGAGCTCGGTCAAGCAATTGCGACCATGGAAGGTGAACCCCTTGCCCCCCCACAAGTCCACAAGCACGGCCCTTGACAACTTTGTCGTGATGGGCAGTGAAGTGAAGGGTGCTCCGGGGTCACACGTCTCACCCCGTGCCCCCCGACACGGCCCGTGACAACCTTGTCGTGGGAAGTGATCAGAAAATACTTGCAGAAGTGTATGTGTTCAATACGATGTATTGCACGCGTCTAGAAACGTAGGGTCCGATGGCACGTTCGGTGCCGTGATCCCAAATGCACACAAACGTGGCCCGATTTCTACGTTTCATCCACGATGCCAATGTGCGCATGGGTGTATTTCGCGAAGTTTGATATATTTTTACCACCTTGAGTCAATACTTCGCGAGAAACATGCATATATATCCCCGTATAGACAAAATATCGTCATTTTTGCCCTTAAGTATGGAAACACATTGAAATTGCAAATGTTTTTTTTTTCTTTTCTTAAGTTACTTGTGTAGAGTGATATATTCGATATATCGAATGGCGCCAAGTATAAGAAACATTTGTTACGTTCGCCGACTTCATCGAGGGCACGGGGATTGCGGTGGAGGCACCCGACAAGCCGTCCGTGCACATGAACATGCTCTCCGCAATTGAGGAGCCGGAGAGCGTGATTGACTACGAGCCCGCGACGTACGCAACGAGCGACGACGGCGACGAGGGCGCTCCGATTGAGCAACCGCCGCCAAGGTATGGCTGTGGGAGGAGCGTTCCCGGCTTGGGCCGATCTTTCCTCACTTCATCCTTGGTGTGTGCTCTGTTTGTGATTTGTGCTACCGCCGCGCCACACACCGCGTCCGGTGTCGGTGGTGCTAATGCGCATGCACACGCGGCTCCACCGGTCGGTGGTGCTGCATGGACTGCCTCGGCAGTCCCAACTACGGCGAATGCACCGCCTACACCGTTCCATGGCATGCTTGGCGACGCGGTGGGTGGTGATATGCCGGATGCTATACCGCCCCGGAGACAGGCGCGGTATCGCCAACTGCGACAGGGGTTCACTTACGGGGCCTTCTACGGCATCATACCGTTGCCGCCAGGGCTGGAGGATCCTGACCCTGATTGGATTCCCCCTTCACCGCCTCACTCGCCTTCGCCGTACTCGTCCGAGGACGGGGCATCGAGCTCTGGGGGCTCGGCAACTGGCATCGGGAATTCCTTAATTTCTTCCACGCATGATTTACCACCGGCCCCAGAGGCCGGCAACTACTGCACCCTCACGCTGCTCCGAGCTGGCCGACCGGTTTCTAGCACTTCCAGTGGCTGAGGATTGCTTCCACCGTGCTTGCCTAGAGATTAGCCTGTGATTGGCTTTCTAGATGTGCAGAGGAGCTCTTACATTTGAGCTGTGTTTAGGGTTTTAGCACTAACAATTGTATCTAGCAGACTCTGTTGTGAGCTGGGACCGCCCTGACCAAGAGTACATGCCCCCACTAGTGCTCAGTGTCAACAACGGAGCCGGACCGTCTTCGACGGAGCCCGCCTTCGGCGGGCTACGACGTAGCCGGATCCCGCCTTCGGCGGGATCCCTACGGATACGGTCCGGGCCGAAGCCCGCCTTCGGCGGGCTACGACGTAGCCGGATCCTGCCTTTCACCGGATCCCTTGGATACGAGCATTTTTCGGAGCCTCATGAGATGTTATTTCATAAATAAAGTTAATGTGAAGCGCAAATCAAGGTTGGGCTTGCGCGAGGGTGCTTCATGCAAAAAGATTCCAGATTCTAGATCGCGAGATATAGGCGATTTAAGTATGCGCTTAGGTATGGTTAAGTATGGGCGAAACCCGAGCGGTATCGACCATAATTTTCCCATATCGTGACAAATTTCATCCCTGAAGTGCGCAATGCGCTCACATAGGTATAGGGGACATCTTTATCGAATAAAAAGTTTTTCAAAAGTTTTTGCACGTAGCACGCACCCCCGCGCAAGCCCAACCTTGAAATAATCAGCGTACGGTACTGTATGTATTATCATGAGGGGGTCTTGCGATGATCGGATGATGTATCAATATTAATATAGGCGGATTATTTAAGTGTTTGGTAAGGATTATTTAAGAGATTGGTAAGGATTCGTTGTTTACGACTTCTTTGCCTAGGTTATATATTAATTATTCACCTTAGAGTACAGATATGGCGTCGTTCACCGTAGATGACGATATTTCTTGCAGTCTGCTGTCGACAGATAATGCTATTCACAGTAGATAAATGTTATTCACTGCAAATAATGATACTCACTACACGTGATGCTATTCACTACTAAACTATTTTGCAGATGATCGGCGCTGTACCAAAAGAAAAACGCTTCTTTTAGTCTTACACATAAATATTCACTAACAACGGTCAATGGACCATGTATATGTAACTACATAACTCTGACTTCAAAACAATTTAGTACGATACAACCCCCCTTCTTGGTTGGTCCTCTCTAATCAAATGAGATGCCTCAGCAGCAGTGTCAACAAAGGAACCGGGCCGTCTTCGACGGATACGGTGCTGGAATCTGTATAGGCAGCCCTGACAGGCAGGCCCCTATGACAGACCCCTAGGACCAACACTGGACTGCTGACTGATCTATAGGTTCGTGCTGTGACACACGCTGTGTCACAGGTAGGCTAGTTTCCGAGACCGTTGCGAGATCGTTCCGGGTATATCTAGCTTAGGGTTTATTTATCTCATCACAGTTTATCCACACAGTTCGGGACCCTCTAATATCTAGTGAACTAGGATATTCCGGTATACGGATACGGTCCGAGCCGAAGCCCGCCTTCGGCGGGCTACGACGTAGCCGGATCCCGCCTTCGGCGGGATCCCTACGGATACGGTCCGGGCCGAAGCCCGCCTTCGGCGGGCTACGACGTAGCCAGATCCCGCCTTCGGCGGGATCCCCACGGATACGGTCCGGGCCGAAGCCCGCCTTCGGCGGGCTACGTCGTAGACGGATGCCAACGAAATAGCGGACCCGTCTCCGTCTCCGCGGATTAACCCGTCTCCGTTGTTGACACTGCTAGTGCTACAATTTCCTCCTGAAGTTGAGTAGGGAGTTTGTTATTAGTTTCACAACTAGCTCCGGTCACCACCCTAGGTGGTGTGCTGGATGTGACACACTGGCACTCAAATTTGTCACATGTCACTTCCTATAGTAGGCCGAGTGACCGTCACCAGTAGACGTGAAACACCCGTTAGGTATTTATGTTATCTCTGGTTTTATTCAACACACTTTATCGTTCTGATTCCGTAACCCTCAACTCAGGGTTTATCTCAACTATTTAGATATATCAAGCAGACTTATATATCTAACAGAACTTGCGCGTTGTCATCATTATCGTTTGGCGGTCGTCACGGGTATGCTGACTTTCCCCCCCCCTTGGGAGGGTTCAGTGGTGCACCCTTAGTTTCACCCCTCGCCTGGATGTCACCTGCAGTGCTGCCTGTGTCACAGTGTCAGGCTCCCGAACACTTAGCCAGACATCATATTATTTTATCTGACTTTAGTATTCCAAGAGCCAGCACACCTGCATTTTCACAGTACAAAACAGCATATATATTGTCATATATCTCCTGTTTGATCAGGTTACCGGCCCACGCACCTTTGTGTTGGCTTGTTGATCTCTCTGGTCCGCTTCGCTTTCTCGCGACTCTATCGACATCTTTTGGCAGCAACCGACATCAGCCGCACCGCACCACTCGCAGCACGTCGCGGCACGGCAACCGACATCTCGACATCTTAACATCTTTTTTACGACATCTTCAGTGTTTTTATTGCACACCTCGTGTGCTTCAATTTACAACTGGACCCGCAATATTTTATTCCAACAATGGCTTCGACTCGACGTGAGGGACTCGCATCCGCTCTGCGCGCTGCCCGCACACATCAGGGCGGAACGCCGTCACATTCACCTTCCGATTCCCAGTCTACCCCTGCCTCGTCTCGTAGACCACGCAGAATTGTTGGGACTTCTTCATTGCGCTCAAAACCGACATCTACGGTCAACGCCCCTACGGCTTTCGACTACTTCAACGATCCCGACGTTTTGACCACCACGCCTGTGGAGGAGGGACGCGAGGATGAGTACATCGAGCAGCTCGCCTACGCTTTTCAGTATGGGAGTGACCTACTCTCGTTCCTGAAGTCTACTGGCCTCAAGATGCCCACTGGTTACACTTTGGACACCACGACTGCCGACGTGGACTTCAACGCCCTCCTCTCGGGATTGGCCCACGTGCTGTACCCCGTCTCCTACAGCGAGGCGGCCAAGCTCCTGGACCTCGAGCACGACCATGAATTCTACCACGTCACCATCAACGAGATCCTCTTCAGCATCCTTCCGCACCCGCTTCGTGGCAACGCACTGAGCGTCTACCACGAGTGTGCCCGCCACCACCCTGCTGACGGCCGCTATGCTCTTCAGCGCTTACGGTACGAGGTGGAGGGTGTACCCGACGCGGACGGCATGCGCTTCTGGACTCAGATGAGGGCGGTTGTCCTCACCGAGATCGAGGACCCCGCCCCACAACTTGCACTTATTCGACGGCTTGGAGACCGCCACCAGAAGCTCAAGCCGGCGTACAGCGACCCCGACCGCGTCATGGACCTCTGGCACATTCTGTCCGAGTCCGCCAAGAAGTCACCGTACGTCACCCCTCTGTACCTGGTGGTGTTGCGCGAGTTGCGTGCGGGTGCGGTCTTCACTTTTGCCCGCCTTGCTCTACGCATCCGCCTCGCCTTTCGGGACGAGAGCCCCCTTGCCACACTCTCGCCCTCTGCCGATCCCGACATCCCACCCGAGGGCTCTGGGTACCGCCCTAAGCAGGCAACCCCGAGGCCCAACCCATCTCCGCGGTCCCCTGTTGCCATGGCACTTCGCATGCAGAAGCAGTCGGCCGCGCCCTTGGAGGGGAAATGGACCTCCGATTCCCCCAACTCCATGTACCTCAAGTGGGTGGGTACGGGTTTTCCTTGCACTGTCTGCTTCCGCATGTGGCACGTCACGGATTCCCACCCCGACACCCGTGGTGCCTGCCCGTACGTGTGCGTCGAGGCGTTCGCGTACAACAGGCACTTGGAGACATCGCGAGCGGCCACTGCCCGCCCGCCGCTTAATGCATCCGCCGCCGCCCTCACGGCACCGCCCCCTGCGGTGGACCCGCCGGCTCCACCCGAGGAGCAGCCTGCTGCGGCAGCACTCTCCGCCCGCCTCTCCCTGCCTGCACCGGTTACGGGTGATGCGATCGACACGGTCGGCAGCGGTTCTCTGGTGGTGCCCACCACGGACGATGCCGCCTACCCGCTGCCTGAAGACCTCGAGGAGCCTGCTTGCTACGGCGCCGCCTTCGACGACGAAGACGACACCGATTGGCCGGCATTCCGCTCTTCCCCTGTCTGGCTGCCCAAGATCAGCGGCAGTGTGAGCGGAGAAGCAACAAAACCCTAGAATTGGAATCGGGCTTGAGATGTGAGAACTTACTAGCGCCAATGCATGGAATTGCTTCTAGCTAGGTTGAAAAAGGCCTCTTAGAGTGACATTCGAACATCTCTTCTAGCCGCCTGTCCGGGTGTACCGGCTGGCCCTGCAGTGCACCTCCCTCCTTCGGGGTGAGGTGGTGTCACGGGTATGCTGACTTTCCCCCCCCCTTGGGAGGGTTCAGTGGTGCACCCTTAGTTTCACCCCTCGCCTGGATGTCACCTGCAGTGCTGCCTGTGTCACAGTGTCAGGCTCCCGAACACTTAGCCAGACATCATATTATTTTATCTGACTTTAGTATTCCAAGAGCCAGCACACCTGCATTTTCACAGTTACAAAACAGCATATATATTGTCATATATCTCCTGTTTGATCAGGTCGCCATATCGAAATTTCGTTGGTGTCGCCCGTTGGGATTCGAGCTTTGATAGTCAAGTAAGTAAGTAAGTAATTTAGTAATTAATTTGCCCGGGTTCGTCCTTATAACTCTATGACGTGCCAGGTTTTTGTCATGTTGCCGAGCCCCGACACCCCAATCCCGAATCACGCGCGGCAACCAATAAGGCACCGAGCTAGCAATCCACCTATGCACCCCCAAGCGGTCTTCCCCCTGCATGCACCCACCACCAAACATTGTAGTGGCACACCATATTGCAAGCCATGGCCATTTCACTCCCACTTGCTCCCACCAAGCCACCCCTGTTGAGCCCTGTTGAGCCTCGTTGACAGTTGACACCCCACCGCTCCTGTACGCCTTTATTTATCTTCGGGTGGTGATAAGTTTTTTGTCATGCCCCCCCACCTCACAAGGCCCCAACACACAAAATCCGTCGCCCCTTTCTAGACGATGTGTGTGCCACACCCAACCCCAAGACACTACTCACTGCCACACCCATCGCACGCCCAATGACCAAGTCTGGGTGACCCCCCACCCCCGGGGGGTTGCACGTCATAGAGATAAAGAGCAGGGGTATCAAATAACGATCATGTTCGATGTTGGATTATTATGCGTTATGGTTTGTTTCAAACCCTATTTTATATTACATTCTCTCATAGTCTCATTCTGTGTCAAGATGTATTGCTCTCTCGTCTGGCACCTTGCCTGGCTTCAAAGAAGGATCCTCAAAGCCCCCAAAACTCTACGGTGTGAACCTCAGTCAAAAGTCCTAAGTGTTCATCGCGACGCTTGAAACAATTAGTTACACCTGAGCACTCAATACGATGCTCTCTTTCAATAATCTGCAGTGTGTCAGAGGTTCACTGTCGCAAAACGCAGCGGACAGTGCTCGTAACGGCTTACATGCTTTCAAAGCTCCTTTTTGTCGTCGGGAACCTCTCGTTCCTCTAAAATTTCGACAGGAAATCCCGCGAAACAATTTTACTCATAGTTTGAACACGGCACAAGGTGCACCAAGAAACACGCCGGTGAAGACCTTCGCACCGTCGAAGGCAGTTCCAGGAGGCGGGTGAGTTCGACAAAGTTTGCTTGCTAATGCGAGCTTTCCCGATACTAAACCTCTCTCTCAAAACCTCTCTCCAGACTTGGAGAGTTCGGGGTTGCGCAGCAGCACCAACAACGCCACTTTACGGATCTATGGATGCAGAGCAAAATTAAGGTGCGGCGCAGCCTTCACTCTTCTTACTTACTTAGCGAAACCAGTTGCAAGTGAAAGGTTTATCCAAGCATGCATATTCCAAGTCCTGTATAAGGGCAAAACCTCAATTCTATGTTTGACTTGCAGACAGCGTCGCACAGTGTGTCACCCACTTTCAGCCCCGCAGTCTTTCAGAGGACCGCAAAGTGCGGGATCGTTGCTGTAAACTTATCTGCTCATGGACTCACGCGTAAAAACTGGCAATCAGCAGCCCGAGGAGCCACAGTTACTATTAGCCGAGGTCGACGGCGTACGAGGACTCTTCGCTGACCGTGATATCGCCGCGGGTAAGTCGCTATCCCCCACCAGTGTCTGCGACTTTCTTCCAGGTCGACGAGTGAACTGGAGGCATACATCGTGACCGCTCCCACACGGCTCGCAGAATACTCCTGGTATTCTAATCATTGTACAGCTGTTTCTTCACGATCTCTGCGGCGCCGCATGCCTCCGTGTGCTTCAGTGGGATACCATGTGGTGCAGTCGAGCCGCGGAATTCCTCTTACGCGCCATGCTATGTGTTCGGTAGGTACGCCATTGCTTCAAGTTCCTTGGGAGCTCTCGATCTCAGGTACGGCTAACGGGGCCCATTCGGCAGCGGCACCCATCGTGGGACAAAACGGGGCCCATCGTGGAGTGACTGCCTTTTGGCATGGAGGTCTCGGGGTTTGTCTGAGAGTCTTGCTACTATGCGCGCGCAAGTTCCCACTGCGTGTACCTCCTGCGCGACCTCACCTGCAGCGCACCGCGGTCACCCGCAGCTCGCGCAGTCTGGAGGCCCTGTTGAGGGCAGAGCGCCTGTGTGCGTCCTGCGGGGCCCTGAGGCAGTGGGGAGAGGGGTACGAGGGGGCCTTAAAGTCGATGACAGTCACGGAGAATTCGGCTGGGACGCTGAGCTGGCATGCCGCCTCCTTGTGAAGGTCAGTCTGCACAATTCGCTTTGTATATTACGTCAACACACCTCACTGCTCTCTGGTCTCCCCGAAGCGCAGCTCCTGCCCGAGCACGCACAAGCGCACGCCACTTCGCTTCGTAAGTGGCCTCGGCCTTCGTTGAATAGCACGCCTCTCGCTTGCAGAGTCATCGCCACTTCAGCGGGGATATGTAGGTCCTGGGATCGCCATTCCAGCGGGAATGTGTAGGTCTGGGATCGCCATTCAACGGGGATATGTAGGTCCTGGGATCGCATTCAGCGAGAATGTTTGTCCTGGGATGCCATTCAAGCGGGGATATGTAGGTCCTGGGATCGCCATTCCAGCCGGGGATATGTAGGTCCTGGGATCGCCATTCCAGCCGGGGGAATGTGTGTCCTGGGACAGCCATTCCAGCGGGGATATGTAGGTCCTGGGATCGCCATTCAGCGAGGATATGTAGGTCCTGGGATCGCCATTCCAGCGGGGAATGTGTAGGTCCTGGGATCGCCATTCTGGCGAAGTGTGGTGGTCACTGGGATCGCCATTCAGCGGGGAACATGTAGGTCCTGGGATCGCCATTCCAGCGGGATACGTAGGTCCTGGGATCGCCATTCCAGTGGGGGATATGTAGGTCCTGGGATCGCCATCCCAGCGGGGGATATGTAGGTCCTGGGATCGCCATTCCAACGGGGAATGTGTAGGTCCTGCGATGGCGGGACTGCCGGCTTCGCACAGCAGAGTCGCATGTCGATAAATGACGGCTTCAGGCCGCTGTATCTCGTGGCACCCTTGAGGTGATTGGTCGGTGGTGGCTGCCACCCTCCCCTGTCAGATCGATGATCCGGCCTCGCCCTGGGCGTCTTATGCGGCCTTCCTGCCCACGGACTTCTCCTCTGTAACTGCCTGGACGGACGAGCAGATCGCCGGTTGGTTGCTCCACTTCCCCCGACCAAACGCGCCTTGAGAACCACTGCCCAAATCACATCCATCTTGTCTTGACGAAAGTCAAAGGCGCTGCGCGCTATGACGGGCTTGCATGCCACATGCACCTGGCGGTCGTGTGACGCGTTGGGCAGAGCGCTGCTCGCATAGGATGCGACCTGTGCCAGCTATTAGCCTTACCTGGTTATTCGATTGCTGCGCGAGTGTTTGTGGCTTGGCGCCGGCCCTCGGGGTGAGCCCGACCATGAGGTGGCTCACGTGGCAACGTGGCAGAGTTGCAAGTGGAGGGAGCCATAGCAGCCGCGCATGACCTCCGCGACCATCTCCGGCACCAAGCCAAGCTGGCTAGCAGCCTCCACCCGACCCTGTAAGCTCCCCCCCGCACCCTGCTGCTTGATTCAGGGTTTTAGGTTTCTATCAAAGCGCGGGCTCCCTCGCCGCTTGAGCTGAGGGCTTGCTTGTGCCGAATAGTCTCTTTCAGGACAGATCTTCGTGTCACATGTCCTGATAATGTGAATCTTCTTTCCCTCTGCGTTTGCAGTAAGCACATCGATGCGGCTGTTTTGTGCATAAGCAAAGCGAGCAAAGCGCTCATTCGAGCTGGTCAATCGCGGTGCACCGATATCGATCAAACGGACACCGTTCGTCTTTCACGTCCTCGCGTTTCCGCGAGGAGGTATGGAAATGCACCACCTGCACTGTAGGAGTACAGTTTGGAAGCTCGTGCGTGAGGTGCGGCTTCTTGGCGTGAGGTTTGAGTACCGTGAAACGCCGCGTCGGCTCAGAAGTTCAGGGTTCAGCGATGCCGAGAAGCGTGTGCCCACTTCGACTGTCTTCCTTCCGCCACGTGTGTGAGGCGCCTGCGACGTGCTCGGCAGCAGCAGTGAACATAAAGCTGTTCGACCTTGAAGTGCCGCAAGCCCTGGCATGGGGAGCACGGCTGCCCGCCTCCTCCCACCGTCGCCGCCATTCACAAAACTGCGAACCCGCGAGCATTCAGCAAGCTGCGCGCCATCTTCCTCCCCGGACACCGCACGAAGCGCAGCGCCTGTGTCCGATGTGTGCGGAGTGTCCAATGTGAACTGCAGGGCACTTGCACCTGCCGAGGCCACTGCGCTGCGCCTCCTGGCCCATCGCTCTGGCTGAGAGGCGAAAGTCCTCAAGGCGACACGTGGCGCGGATCAATGAGGGGGTGGTGAGGGATATCGGGCAGGGGCGCGGATCAATGAGGGTGGTGAGGATAGGGGCGCGAGGATCAATGAGGGGATATGAGAGGATCAATGAGGGTGGTGAGGATATCGGGCAGGGCGCGCGGATCAATGAGGGGGTGGTGAGGGATATCGGGCAGGGGCGAGGGTCAATGAGGGGTGGTGAGGGATATCGGGCAGGGCGAGGGTCAATGAGGGGGTGGTGAGGGATATCGGGCAGGGCGAGGATCAATGAGGGGTGGTGAGGGATATCGGGCAGGGGCGCGGATCAATGAGGGGGTGGTGAGGGATATCGGGCAGGGGCGCGGATCGCATCGCATGGGCCCTGCTCATGGTGCACAGCCGCTCCTTCTGGCTGGAGGTGCCGCCTGCCTGCAGGGAGCAGCTCCGGCCGAGGCCACAAAGCGCCAAGCTGCGAGTGCTCGTCCCCTTTGCGGATCAGTTCAACCATGCCTTCAAACCGGTACCCGCGACATCTTTCGTCACCTCGCTTTCGCGCATTGTGATCATCTTTGACGGCCCTCACTTCGGTAGCCATTCACATTTGTGTCGCGCATCGGTAGCAACCGCCACAGGGCAACCGGAAAGCACTTGATCGGGAGAAGCTCATGGGGTCGGCCATTTGATTTGAATGTTGTGCTAACAATTCTGTCTAAGCTTGAATGCAGTGTGCATTTAGCGGTTGCTAGCTACAGAATCGTGTGACACTGTGACGGCCTAGCGATATTAAGGATATTACCAAATCGCCCCTGCCCCTGTCGTGCTGTGACGCCTGCATTGGTCAGTCCACGGGGCCTGGTTCGCGCTGCATGCCGTCCTCCGACAAAGCGTGGCAAAATCACAATTGAAATGCCTCAATTTGGATTCACCACAGCAACTCCGCCCAGAAGTGCAAATGGCCTAAAAGTGTCACCTGCTCCTCTTGCTTCCGCGGCAAAAAAGGCGTCATGGCTAACGAGGTGCACCGCGAAGCACACTGCGGTAGACATATTTTTCTGACCGACTTACCCTTCATCTAGGCGTCATTTATCTAGTAGAGCAGCGACGGCGGACACGTCAAAAGCAATGAATGCCGGAGAATCCCCACCGTTACCGACGCCGGACAAGTCAAAGGCACTGAATGATGGAGAATCCCCGCCGTTACCGACGCCGGACAAGTCAAAGGCACTGAATGATGGAGAATCCCCACTGGCATCGACTTAGCCGGATGTCAAAGGCACTGAATGATGGAGAATCCCCGCCGTTACCGACGCCGGACAAGTCAGGCAATGAATGATGGAGAATCCCCACGGTTACCGACGCCGGATGTCAAAGCACTGAATGATGGAGAATCCCCACTGTCATCGGACGCCGGACAAGTCAAAAGGCACTGAATGCCGGAGAATCCCCACTGCTATCGACGCCGGACAAGTCAAAGGCAATGAATGATGGAGAATCCCCACCGTTACCGACGCCGGACAGGTCAGCAATGAATGATGGAGAATCCCCACCGTTACCGACGCCGGACAAGTCAAAGGCACTGAATGATGGAGAATCCCCACCGTTACCGACGCCGGACAAGTCAAAGGCACGGATGTCCCCTGAGCCGTCGACGTCAACTTCAGAGAAGATGATCCTGAACGCGTTCGGGAGTCAGGAGCAACAACAGAAAGCAGCAACGTCGGGCAATGGAACAGCAACGGGTGCTGATCAGCAAATGCATTGCAGCTTGGCGGAGCAGAGGACAGCCGCGGTCTCAGAGGTTGCTTCGGGGATACTGTCGGTAGGGGATGCTTCGGTGGTGCCAAGTATGGCAGCGTGCGGGTGGCAGTGGCTTAGGACTAAATTGACATAGAGATTGCGCGCGCAGTCATACATTGATGACTCCGCTGGTTGGTTTCAGATCGAACGCAGCAAAATACTTTTCAGCTGCAGGAATGTGCACGATGGGTATTGAATCGACGTGGAATGAAGATAGCCGAGTCCAAGCGCGAATGAGAAACGCCAGCGAGCACCTCAGCCTAGGCACACACTTGCTCGGCGGCAAAGTGAGCACGGGAAGTTCGAACTGAGGCGAAGAGCTTGCTCTTTGCTCTGCGAAGTTGCGTGAAATCGCGGATGGCTGCCAGCTCGGAGCCTAACGCCACTCAACAGGCTATCATTGGCGTCATCCAACAGGCTCTGTCTGTGGCGTCATCCAACAGGCTCTGTCATTGGCATCATCCAACAGGCTGTGTCATTCGCCTCGCCTAGCATCATCCAACAGGCTATGTCATTTGCCTCGCCTGGTGTCATCCAACAGGCTATGCCATTTGCCTCGCCTAGTGTCATCCAACAGGCTATGTCAGTCTCTTCGCCTAGCGTCATCCAACAAGCTATCCCGGCCGCCTCGCTTAGCGTCATGCAACAGGCACTGTCACGCGCTTCCCCTGGCGTCATGCAACAGGCACTGTCACGCGCATCCCCTGGCGTCATGCAACAGGCTCTGTCACGCGCATCCCCTGGCGTCATGCAACAGACACTGTCAGTCTCGCTTCCCCTGGCGTCATGCAACAGGCACTCTGTCTCTGTGCAACTCCCCTGCGTCTGGCCTGTGACACCTCACGCGCATCCCCCTGGCGTCATGCAACCCAGAACACTGTCAATCCCGCTTCCCCTGGCGTCATGCAACAGACACTGTCAGTCTCGCTTCCCTGGCGTCATGCAACAGGCTCTGACCATCCCCTGGCGTCATGCAACATGCACTGTCACGCGCTTCCCCTGGCGTTATGCAACAGGCTCTGTCCACGCTTCCCCTGGGTCATGCAGCAGAGCACTGTCACGCGCTTCCCCTGGCGTCATGCAACAGGCTCTGTCACGCGCTTCCCCTGGCGTCATGCAGCAGGCACTGTCAGTCGCTTCGCTTTTGTCATGCAACAGGCACTGTCACGCGCTTCCCCTGGCGTCATGCAACAGGCACTGTCACGCGCTTGCCCTAGCGTCATGACACAGGCACTGTCAGTCGCTTCGCTTTGCGTCATTCATTCGGCTTTGTAAGCTAATTCACCTGGTGCCATCTGTTAGGCTCTGTCAGTTTCTTCACCTGGCGTCATGCAACAGGCTCTCAGTACTTCGCTTTGCGTCATGCATTAGGCTTTGTAAGCCAATTCACCTGGTGTCATCCGTTAGGCTCTGTCAGTCTCTTCACCTGGCGTCATGCAGCAGGCTCTGTCATGCGCTTCGTCTGGCGGCATGCAGCAGGCTCTGTCAAATGGGTTGCCACGTGTCGGTTGTGCAGCTCCACTTGCGGGAGCAGTACACTCCTGGGCTTCCAGCAAGCGGAGCTGGGATATGAAAGTGGAAGCTTTCGAAGAGTGGCCAAGTCGGATGCCAGGTGGCAGTCTGACTACTGATGATGAGCCAGCGGAATGGCTGGAGGATCCGGGGCTGTGTAGTGAGAGAGCGGCTCCCCACCGCCTCTCTGTTTGGGTGGAGGATCCGGGTGTGTGTAGTGAGAGAGCGGCTCCCCACCGCCTCTCTGTTTGGGTGGAGGATCCGGGTGTGTGTAGTGAGAGAGCGGCTCCCCACCGCCTCTCTGTTTGGGTGGAGGATCCGGGTGTGTGTAGTGAGAGAGCGGCTCCCCACCGCCTCTCTGTTTGGGCGGCTTGGCGGGCTAAGCTTGAAGAAGCAATTGAGGGAATTTTGGCCCGACGAGGTGAGGAGCTACCACATCATGGACCTCGAGGTCGTGGAAGTATGCAACAAGGCGGCCTCGATTTTGATATTTTTTTAAATTAGGCGGCCTCGACTTGTTGATGGGAGCTCGTGAGCAGGGCCATCCGACTTCACTGCGCCAAGCAGGCAGCTGTCGTGATGCTCTCTCAGTTCACTCTCAGAAACCGGATGCACTGCAGCAAATGAGGCGCCTCTTGGTCGTGTCGGCTCTGCACGGCATCGCGCTGCAGGCCAGGTACTTTCGCAGCAAGGCAAAACATGTGTGCCAGCATACTCTCGAAGAGCAAGAACCTCGGCGGCTGGCAGCTGAATTGAGGGCGATTTGACGAGCAGCGGGGTCCACTCACGACGGCTTGCTTCAGTTCGAAGCTGTCGGCGTAGCTACTGAGGTACTACGCGACGAGGCATGCCCCAACTGGTCGGGGGATAGACGCTCAGGTGTCCGAGTGGTGGGGAGAGAACAGTGCTAAGTTTATACAACGTTGGATACACAATGATCACAAATCAGTATGTCGCGCTTCCCCCACCAGTCAAGTGCTTAAATACCTCCAACACACAACGTCCATTTCCTGCGCCCCGCAGCTTGACCTAAGCACTGGCTCTGAGGAGGGGTGTCTACACATGATGGCGTCCCACTCGGAGGCTCGCAGCAGCTCTGGGCCTCGCAGCCCGCTCAGAGTGAACACGTTTCTACTCCGAACTGGAAGAACGACCACTTCCGCGGGAAGGATCTTCAGATCCCACAACTGCGTTCCGCTATTAAGGGATACACCACCACCAGTTTGCCCCGCCTTCCACAGCTTTGCGCCTCGTCCTGTAGCGCCAGGGAGTGGTGCAGTTGCTCTCTCCCCACCCGCGTGTACAATCGCCCAGGTGCGTAGCTTTGCACCGAGGATGGCGCGGCTTTTTTTGTGTTTTGCGACGACGGTGATGAGCACACTTGTATCCTCACAGAGGAGACTTACAGACTTGCTGGCAACGGTGACGACTTGTTTGGAGGAGATGGACTCGAATGTTGTGAACTTGACGGCCCGAGAAGACACAGCCTGTCATCGTGTGGAAGGAGCATGATGAGGGGAAAATGCTGGTGTGGGGACTAAGCTCTGCGCCATCGCCCGGAGTGTCGAGCTGGGGACCTCTGCGGGGACAATACAAAACCTCGTCGTTTGTGCCCCTGCTTGTGGGATACCACGATATGATGTACCAATCCACGATATAGTTTAACAATTTCACGATATAGTGGAACTCATGCGCTATTGGCTGGCACACCTTTGCTAAATTGGCTGAGTTGCTGAAATTCGCTTAAAGAGCTGGGGGTTCGAAGGTCCTTTGAAGTTTTGGAGGCTATGTTGTCAAGTTCTTGAGTTGATCTTTGCTAATGTCTTGTGAAAATTCTGATCCGAGATCATCTTGACCCTAAAGTCATCGGTCGAAGTAGCATACGTATTATTAATACTGCTTCTTCACTACGGGTGACATGACATAACCTACTATTGTTTTTGTCTAAAACCTATTGGGACTGGTACACTATATAGTGGGACGCAATGACCTGTTGGAAACTTGATTGACTTACTGTTAGCATTTAGAAGATCCCGATGATGACTTGATGACATCTTCGCGCGTCACGTGCGTCACTACATGGATAATTGCGTCCCACGATATCGTGTACCAGTTCCACAACATTTTAGACAAAAACGACTAGGTTATGTCGTGTCACCCACCTCTGCGCGCATGACGCTGGCGGTCAGCATGCGATGCAGAACTCGGCCAAGGACAACGACAGCCCGAATGCGAAGAGGTCCATGCTTGCTGTGCCCAGGCGCGGTCTAGGCTGCAGTGCATCACTCCACACGGGAAGCAGGTGCCAGCACGAGACAGGTGCTGTGTTTTGACAACATCCTGTTTCTGCTGCCGCCACCTGTTGGGGGTCCAAAGAGGGACTGCTCTGTATCAGGTCCATGGGTGGAGATGGGGGCGTCTTCGCAGAGTGACTCGGCATGTGAGAAACCATGGGAGCTTCAATCATCTGTCGATGGCCTGCGCTTTCAGGTACCTCCCTATCCCTGTGCTGTGGGTGGTGACCATTGGTGGATGCGCGCATATGATTGGTGGGTGGTGACCATTGGTGGATGCACGCATATGATTGGTGGGTGGTGACCATTGGTGGATTACGCACATATGATTGGTGGGTGGTGACCATTGGTGAATGCGTGCATATGATTGAGTGGGTGGTGACCATTGGTGGATGCGCGCATATGATTGGTGGGTGGTGACCATTGGTGGATGCGCGCATATGATTACAGATGAGTGGTGACCATTGGTGGACCAGCGCGCATACTATGATTGGTGGGTGGTGACAATTAACGTGGATCGCGCGCTCTTACCAGATGGCGGTAGAGGCGCCCAATTGGTGTGCTTTTGCTTATAGTTGGCACGGCAGAAAGTGCACAATTCAGGGTTTCCTTACTGCCCATGTGCCGAGCGCGGCGCTGTGCAGTCGAGAGTGCGCAAAGCCATCGAGGCGTTGATGGATGGGTGAAGAGCATGGCTTGAGCTTGGCTAGGGTTGCGCACGCGCGAGAGAGCGAGAGCGAGCGAGCGAGCACAGACAACACCTTGGCCGGCCGCTATCCTAAAAAAGGCTTCATGGGATGACTCACGAGGCTGAAGGCGTGCTGAGGTCTCGCTGCACGTAGCAGCTCCCGTCCTGACTCGGGCGGAACACTGGTGCAATGCACACCAGGTGGTGGCGGATAGAAACTTTCAGAAGGGCGAGCAGCTCACTTTCGACTATGGTGCGTTCGATCCTAGTCTTGAGCGGCTTGGCAATCCAAGGGACGGGAACCGAACTTGCAACCTCTCCAGCTTTGAGCTAGCTTCCAGCGTTGCGCTGTCACCGCGCTGCAGTCGGGCATAGGGGCTTGGGCGGCATACCTGCTTGCTCCACATCACTGGCAGGGGCAAGGTATGGAGCCACTACAGTACCAAGTACCACATGCCTGGCAGGTGTCGGCACTGTGTCGCAGGCTTCGATTTTCATGTGATGGCGCCGACGCGGAGGGGAGGGGGGAGTTAGGGAATGTGGCTCGAGCGGTGGGGGCTGATGGCAGGGCACAGCAAGAACATTGAGCTCCTCGTGAGCTACGGATTCGTGATCCCCCGGAATGCTGCGGACACCGTGGCTCTATATGAGAGTGGGGAGGTGCGCTCGTGTGCGGCCCCCAAAATTCAGTTGCGGAATTGATGGTGAGGATGCTGAGGTTTCTCGAACAACGCCGTAACTAAGCGCCATGGTGATAGACTGCCCCTCGGAGTTGCCACTGATATTTTTATGGCAGAGGCTTTTGGTCTTTGAGGGGGTGTTTGAGCACTGTTATATTAGCCTGTCCAGGGTGGCTGGGTTCTTGGT